>APFE031355317.1:0-10000 GCA_000404065.3 Pinus taeda | reverse complement strand
ATATGTTATTATTCTTGATTTTTTCTTCCAAATTAGTTATAAGCATGAATTCTTAAATGCTCTTGCTTTACTAATATTAAACACATAATACCATCATATCCATTCCCGAATAATTTGTATAAGAGATTGGAACAGAATTTGCTTAATTGTCCTCTGTTTCCAAATTTTATTATTCTTGATGTTTTCCTCTAAATTAGTTATAAGCATGAATTCTTAAATGCTCTTGCTTTACTAATTTAAACACTGTTGGTTATTATAACAAAGGATTCTTCATTGCTCTTTGTTTGTAGTCATTTCATTTCTTTCTTTTGGACATGGTGAAAGACTCTTAGTTGCCTTTCATCCCTTCAAATTTATCCCATCCACTTTAAATTTTACGGATTGTTCTCTCTCTAGCTACCTTGCCCTATAATACCATCTTGTTCTTAGAATAGAAATCCAGTAAAGCCATCCTTTGACTCCATAGCCCAATGGACTGAAAGCTCTCAATCTTGCCCTTAGTTTGTGGACTCCACCATTTTCCCAAAACAAACTCTTGAATCTATAACTAGCCTAAAACCTTCCAAGAACAAAGATAAATCATAAAGGGAGAGCCCTCTCTGGATGCAGATTGGCTAGATTCTGCATCTAAAAGGTTGGTTTGTGGTTACCTTAGATATACTTTCCTCTTACACAACTTCTAGGAAAACCTGAGTGATAACAGTAGGCAGGAGTACAAATCCACAAAAATAATGCACAATATATCAATGGAACCACTCTATAAAGGACAAGAGTCCTTTGTAAAATGGTCCTGAAGAAACAGATTCCAAGCAATGGGGGCACGTGGGTTGCATCTATGCCCACATGTTTGGAAAATTTTATTTGTTTTTTTATTTCAAATATTTTTAGTTTAACTATAATTTTATTGTTTCATTCAAATAAATAAATAATAAAGAGATACATATATAACTTTATATAAACATAAAAATTAAGTAATTAAAAAATAAAACATTGAACAAAACTAATCACGCATTATATATGACTGCAATGCAAGTGTCCGCGCCTTGAGGTAATATGAACAAATGTTGAAGTCTGTTCAAACCGTGTTGGCCACAAATCGTACTCTTTTTTCCTTTTACATTAATGATTTTAAATGCGCTTCCCCATGCAGGTTGGATTCCTATCGCTGAAGGGGATAGAACTCTTCATTATGTTCAGAAGTTTCCAAGATTGATTTAATGTTTGTAATTTTCCATAATAAGCACTCAGCACATAAATCAAAGGAGTAACATTAGCAGTTCATTAACATTTCTTGATAAATTTTAAAAGTTAACATTTCTTGATAAATTTTAAAAGTTATCTGCATTCAGAAGTTTTAAAAGAAAATTTAATAGAGGGAGTAATGCCACCGATTCATTAACATTTCTCAGACAAATTTTACAGGTTAACTGCATTCAGAAGTTTTAAAAGAAAATTTAATGGAGTTCAATACTTGATTTTCTATTTGTTGTAGTGTTTTTGTATTTTCGAATGGAATGAATTAAAACTCAAAACTCAGTTTCAGTTTACCAAGTCCAGAAACGAAGCTAAGCTAGTATACTTAAAGTGTTCAAAGCGAATTTACTCCTAAGAATACTATCATAAGTTGTAAAGTGTTTAAAATCCCTCAAAGTCTATGCATCGACTCAAAACATTCTTATAAACAAAAAAATCTCTAAATAAATTTGAATGGTTTGTGAATCATTATTTTGTTGTAGCCAACTTTACTGTCTGAGTGAAGCACAATACAATTTATCAAATTTTGTGATCAGAAAGTATGTCTTCCTTGCAACTACTTCAAGTTGCAAATGATTTTAAATTATAACACATAATATATACTTGTCTCGATCTCCTGTCATTCAACGAGGACTACAATTGCTTGCAATCCTTGCTTTATATGGATAATAACTAAATATGGTAAAACCTCGATGTTCACACTACCTTGGGTCCAAATTGTTTTGCAACAACATTGTAATTTATACAAGAAAAAGATAAATTAATCGCACATCTCATTTTTCAACCTATTAATTGTCATAGCGTCTATTTGTTTTGCAAACACACTTTATGTTCACTCTTAGAATATTTGCGAAGAAAACAAATAGAGGAGGCTGAAACCAAACATAAGAAAATTTAGTGGGTAACAGTGGATAAAAGATAATGTGAGTGTGTTCATCTGTTCTTTCATGGATTTATTTGTAATTCTATTTCAATGATAAATTTCAGTGATAATAAAAAAAATGCATGGTAGTTAGTCCTTTCTTTAAGAGAGAATTATACAGAGTTCTTGAGCTCATTTGTCCAAAGCAAACACAAAAAAACTACTGATTCATGAAAATGATAAAAATTTTGGCACTGCATTGACAAATCAAGCTAAATTTCAGCTAGCTCAAGGTGCTAAATAGCTCCAACAATAGGAGCCAAAACAATGGCCATGTATTTATTATTTGCACAAAAGAGACATTGAATGTGAAACTAGTCATCCCCACAATTGATGCAAAGTATTGTAAGTAATTCACAGTTTACACTGCAAGAAATTATAGGCTCCTTTATGTGTGGATGTTTTGGTGCAATTTTCTTGAGCACATTAAGGAATTATAAAGGAATTAAACTTCAGCATTGTAATCCATTTTCATAAAGCATAGCAAAACTCCTAGCTCTCCCTATGACATATGATAAGGGCCAAATAATTTTTCCTTAAAGCAGGGACTAGAAACCTCGCTCCTAATCCTTGTTAATGAGTGGAATTACCTAGGTAAAGTTTTTTCACTTGCTTCCAAAAATTGAGTGGAAATGCCAAGGTAAGTTTATTTTACTTGTTTCCAAAAAAAATAGTAGATAAGCTTGTTGAGCTATAGAGGGAAGTTCAATGGGACACTCTAACACCTTGTTTTTTCACTTGCTCCCAAAAAAATAGTAGATAATCTTGTTGAGCTACAAAGGGAAGCTCAATAGGACACTCTAACACCTAGAGTCAGTTTGCCATTTCCTTGAAATTTAATATTTAGTTTCTACCAATAGAAACAAGGAGTTTTGAATAATTAAAGGCAGCCCATTCAACCATCCATTTCAGTTATTGTCATTGATGTATGCTGACCATTCATAGGCACAAGCTTAATGCTACTTCAAACATTTATGAATATATCTGAGAGAATACTTGCATGTGCTGACTAGAAGATGATATATCACAATTTTGATCTTGAAGTAGTTATCGTGGTATGATCAAATAGCTGTTGAAAATACACATATTGAATAGAAAACCTGAAATTGTGGCTTTAGATAGCTAGCTGAAAGTCAATCATACCTACATAAGATTATAATGAATTACTCTAGAGAACATGAAAAGAGTTTCCAATATTTGATCCTTTTGAAATCATTATTGCATATAAGCTTAAGGCATACCACAAGTGAGCCTTCCACTAGAATTTCCTATTGTTTTTCTTAGCTCATGGCCACCTGCATTAGGAAGTATATGGTAACTTTAAATACTTGCACAAATTGATTTGACAACGATCAAAACCCAGTGGTATATATTTGGGTTCCAAAACATTTTACACAGAAAGATTGAACTCATCCTGTGCTTGAGATTGGGAACATCTACTTTAGTTGCAAAGAAATTTGAACTCCATGCTAGTTTTTGTGCAAAGCCTTACATAAGCCTCATAATAAGAGGTAAACTCCTACAACCTCATAAGAAGAGGTAAATTGAGGTAAATTCCTATAACTAGTTGTTTTTTCTTGAATGTGAGAAATCCAAGAACACGTGTTTACATTGGAAAAAAATGAAATGCACTAAAGAAAAAAAAATCTTTGTTTTTAGATCCACTTCCAACTAGATTAAAAGTTTCAATCATATATAACAAAATATAAAATAATTTTTTTCCTTCTTTTCTATCATCAACCTAACTATATTGTCATAGAAGAGGACTAAAGTCTCCACTAACTAGAGATGATACAAAAAATTAATATGTACTAAACTTCACGAGGATAGAGGAATATTGACTCGAATAAGAATTGCAATTAGTTGGTAAGCAATAACTTCGAAATGAGCCAAATTTGTAAGAATAATGTGCAAAAGGACAAACCCAGTGATTAATTTGCATCATTCACCAAGCTATTCAATTGAAGCCCACTCTTACGGTCCAAGCCACTAAACCAACCACAAGAACCAAAGTCTCGCTAGACTATCCAACAAGATCTTCAGAGATCTAAGTAAAAATAAAGCAAAATCAAACAAACAATTCAATGTTTTGATACTTCATTCATAAAATTTATTAATTCACCATCTAATATACGTTTAATTTATTTAAAACCAATAATATTAGTTATAAAAAAATTTATATTTAACACTTGTGATTATATTTTCTAGAATAATTTATGAAAATAAAAATATTATATATATGTTGAAAAATAATAAATTTACATTCAATAAAATTATTTCAAATTTTAAAATTAATAATTGAATAAATATTTAATTAAAAATTATTTATCTATTTATTTTATATATTATTAGAATAATTAAAGTAATTTCAATAACTAAAGAAATTCAAACTATAATTTTATCACATAAATAAAACTATAAATTCATATAATATATGAATGATAGAAAATAAATTCTTTTCAAAATATGCTAATTAAAAATTATACTTATCTTAATAATACAATAATATTATAAAATATAAAATTATTTAAAATATTTTTATATAGTACCTAATTAATGATTTTACATAAATATTATAATGACATAATTAAATATTATATTATAATGAGAGGGAACATATAATTTATTGATTTTTTTTATTCTGTTGCTAAACTTCCGTTTTTTTTCCAAATTGTACCGTTTAGGTTTTTTTTTTCCTGCAATATTTGACCATTCCCTTATTTTTCTATATTTAAACGGACCAACCACTAGATAAGTGCTTTTAAAGAGTTGATTGTTCCTTTATTTTTTTTTAAAGAGCCAACAACTAGATAATTGATCCCTTCACGAGGATTCAGGATTTGATTGTTCCGTTATTTTTATATTTTTAAAGAGGCCAATAGCCAGATAATTGATCCCTTCACGACGATTCCAACAACAGCAAGATATTTGATCCCTTCAAGTTGATTCCAAACACTCTATGTCACGGTTGGAGAGTGATCGTTCAATTATAATTTTAAGATACTCTGTTGGATCACCAATTATATTTAGAGGATGATTGATCAATTCTTGTTTAGGATGTACTGTTGGAGGACACAGTATCTTGGGACGATGATTGCATTTTGAGGTCGGTATGCTAGATCTTTCCCAGTTTCAAACACAACTACAACTTGAAATTATTGCTTTGCAACGACAACTGTCCTCTAGTGAGGATTATATTATCTCGCTAACAATTGGTTTAATTCTTTACTTCCATACAAATATTTTATATTTTATTGTTGAATGATATCGCTGCGAAAACATTTTTTTGTTATTGTTGAATGATATCCTTGCGAAAAGAATTTTGTTATTGTTGAATAATATCACTCCGAAGAGAAACTTGTTATTGTTGAACTATATCCCCGTTTGTCAAAATCTTTGTTTCTATTCAATCTTTGTGTAAACTGCATTGAACAACTTCCTTTTCTTCAAATCTTGTGTCCATTTCATGGAGTATTTTCTCATGTGTAGACATGTCCAAAATGATTTTTGTTTTAGTTGTAGAAATTTCATTTTAACCTAACAAAGAAAACATATTCATTTTAATGTTTAACAAAAAAGTGCAGCAGCCAGCTCTTGCACCCTCCAACCATTCCAATAGCCTTCCTATCATGATGTGCAACTCAAACATCATAGATAGCAAGACCTTCAAGATGTTAATGAACATGTCATTGAAATTTGGTTCTAGCTTCTTTTTTCTTAAAAGATCTAGCGTCTAGTAGTTACGCTATGTGTTGCAAAATAAATCACTCTTTTAGAGAATGCCCTTGGCCATATGTCACCTTATTTCAAACTTGGAGGTAGGTCGTTAAAAGTTACCCAACTTGAACACAGTTTCCATCTCATTGACCACATATTCAACAGGAAGCCTCCAATCCACGGCCTCCAAAATGATCCCGTCCTCTTCAAATCCCCAAACCCATTTCTGCAAAATCATGCTCTTCTGATCACCTATTGGCCTCAATGGGCCTCCTTCCAAAAGCAGAGCAACATAGTTGTACACATCGGGGTTCGTGGTTGCCTTTTTGGTGCGCTCAGCTTAGATGTAAGGCACCTTGAAGCGTTGAAGAGCTTGTTTGTCTGAGGATTTTTCCTGTGCTCGTATAGGCGAGCGAGGCTGAAGTCCCCGCGTCGGCCATTCAGCTCCGCATCGACCAACATATTGCTCGCCTTCATTGAGCTCTGCATCCACCAACATATTGCTCACCTTCACGTCTCTGTGAACGTTGCGTTGCTCCCATTCTGTGCTCAAAGCATTGCAACATCTTTTTGAGGATACGCCAAATGCCTCATGGCCCCAACAAGATGCGCATATTGGCAATGAGCTCATTGCCTCTGGGTGCCCATCTAATCTGATCTGTAAAGCTTGTCCTTCATAACTTCACTGCATAGTTCATAGACCTACTTCTCATAGAACTCTTCCCGCACAGTGATTGCGAATTTGACCTCAGAGCTCCATGCAGGGTTCGAACTCGCGATCTTGTGAACGTAGAGGACAAGGACATGAGGCACTCGATGGGGCTGACTGATTGAAATCCTAGACTTTTCAAATGTAATCGAAGTTCAGAAAATACGGTATAAAACTAACCAAAATTAGTAATCTATTGTTTGTTGTGGTCTTTTGCCATAGTCTAACCTGCTAGAGGAATGGCGTGAAAGTGATGGAAATTCCAGTTAAAGAAAATCTGGTAAGTATTTTTGTAAATCTAAGTTATAGTTGTTTAATTTTAAAATTTTAAGTTTCTTAGATGGTGCTCAATTTATTTCTACTATAAAAACACGATTCAAACACTATTTCTACAAGAATTTTTGAAATTTTTTTGCTTAGATTCAAACACTACTTCTACAAGATTTTTTGAAATTTTTTTACCTAAATTCCAATGACTTTTGGCTATTCGGACAATTCATCCACTTCACTCCTAGCTTTTTCAGGCTACTAGAGTTTCCCTTCATTGAAAAACGCAATTCCTCCACTTGAGTAGAGGACTCCTGGTCTTTTCAGACTCATTGGAAAAAGCAATGTTAGGTTAAATGATGACCACTTCAATCAAAATTTTCTTTGAGAAGGATATTCTTCGAATTTAATTTTAATAATTTTTTTTTGTTACTTTTATATGAGAGTATTTTATGCATTTATTACTAGTAATGAAGCCTATTTTAACTTAGTTTTATGAAACTTATTTGATGTTATAGGTTCTACAACGTTTCTTTATGTGTTAGTTTTACTAGTGATACACAAGGGCTGATCCGAAGAGATCAGAACTGCATATTTATCATGCTGGAGAGTGATACATAAATGCAAAGCAATTTCTATTGATGTACATAATTTTTTGATGTTCTTTGGTGAGAATGGAAATGTATGGAAATGTAAAGTAGACGGCAAGCTTTCGCTGTGAATAGCTTCTGTGTGTAAGTTTATAGAGTGAATCTAAAGAGTAAATGGCATTTTAATCTTAAACTTATGACTTTTCGTTTATGTTTTGATATTTTAAGTACATGATTGTGTTTTTATAAATTTTGGAGCCAAAAGATTTACTATATTTTTTATTATCTAATTTCAAAATATTTCATGGAAAAAATATTTCTCAAAAAAAAAAAAAAAATAGAAAATATTCTTAATTTAAATTCAACAATAAATAAATAAACATAAATGGAATTTTATAAAATTATTGAAAGAGTGTTGAGGCTTTAAATTCTATTTATATCTTAGGCTTTTCATTTATATGTAATAAAAAATTAATTTCTCTAACTACTTAATTGAGATAACTAGTTATTTCCAAATGAATTTGAACTATGTTTTTACTTCATACAATTACACTTTTATATTTTAGAGTGCTAGGGTAGGGTAGGGTAGGGTACGATATGCTAGGCTAGGCTAGGCTAGAATAGAGTAGAGTAGAGTAGAGTAGAGTAGAGTAGGCTAGGCTAGAGTAGAGTAGAGTAGAGGATAATAGAGTAGAGTAGAATAGGCTAGGCTAGAGTAGAGTAGATTAGAGTAGAGTATAGTAGAGTAGGCTAGGCTAGGCTAGGCTAGGCAAAGATAGAGTAGAGTAGGCTAGGCTAGGCTACGCAAAGATCATATAGGCTAGGCTAGAGTAAGCTAAAGTAGAGTAGAATAGAGTAGGCTAGGCTAGAGTAGAGTAGAGTAGAGCAGAGTAGAGTAGGCTAGGCTAGGCTATGCTACGATAGGCTAGAGTAGAGTAGAGTAGGCTAGGGTAGAGTAGAGTAGAGTAGGCTAGGCTAGAGCAAGCTAGGGTAGAGTAGAGTAAAGTAGGCTAGGCTAGTCTAGCCTAAGATCTAGGCTAGGCTAGGCTAGGCTAGAGTAGGCTAGAGTAGAGTATAGTAGAGTAGGCTAGGCTAGGCTAGCATAGAGTAGAGTAGAGTAGGCTAGGATAGAGTAGAGTAGAGTAGAGTAGAGTAGAGTAGGCTAGGCTAGAGCAGAGTAGTAGGATAGGCTAGGATAGGCAATGCTAGGCTAAGATTAGATAGGCTAGAGTAGGCTAGGCTAGAGTAGAGTAGGCTAGGCTAGAATAGAGTAGAGTAGGATAGAGTAGAGTAGGGCAGGCTAGATAGGCTAGAATAGAGTAGGCTAGAGTAGAGTAGAGTAGAGTAGAGTAGGCTAGGCTAGAGTAGAGTAGGATAGGATAGGCTAGGCTAGGCTTGGCTAGATTAGAGTAGAGTAGAGTAGAGTAGGCTGGGCTAGCCTAGGATCTAGGCTAGGCTAGCCTAGGATCTAGGCTAGGCTAGCCTAGGATCTAGGCTAGGCTAGGCTAGAGTAGAGAAGAGTAGAGAAGAATAGGCTGCAGTAGAGTAGAGTAGAGTAGGCTAGGCTAGGCTAGGCTAGAGTAGAGTAGAGTACGGTAGAGTAGAGTAGAGTAGGCTAGGTTAGGCTAAGCTAGAGTAAAGCATTTTGTAACATATTAAAACACTAAAATCTAAAACATTTATAACATTTTAATAAACATTTTGTAACTTTTTTAAAGTGTTTATTAAAATAATTTACCAAAGTTTTATAAACCATAAACCATAAACCCTAAAACCTACACCATAAGAATTTTATAAATTTTTAACAAGAGTTTTGTAAAATTCTTTCAAGTGTTTATTAAAATAATCTACTAAAGTGTCCCTCAAACCTAAAGCCTATACATTTTATAACTTTTTAGCAAGTGTTTTGTAACTTTTTTCTAAGTGTTTATTAAGAGGATTTACTAAAGTTTTATAAACCTTGAACCCTAAGCATTTTATACATTTTAAACCATAAACCCTGAGCATTTTATAACATTTTAAAAGCATTTTGTAACTTTTTGACGTGTTTATAAAAAGAATTTACTGAATTCTTGTGAACCATAAACCCTAACCCCTAAATCCTAAACCGTAAGAATTTTATAACATTCTAAACCCAAAAAACTAAAGCCTAAAGCCTAAACTCTAAACCCTAAGTATTTTATAACATTTTAAGAAGCATTTCGTTTTTTTTTAAGTGTTTGTTAAAAGCTTTTACTAAAGTGTTATAAACCGTAAACCCTAAACAATGATCATTTTATAGAATTTTAAATCCTAACCCTAAAGCCTAAGCATTTTATAACATTTTAACAAGTGTTTTGTAACTTTTTCTTTATGTTCTTATTAAAAGAATTTATCAAAGTCTTATAAATCCCAAACCCTAAACAATAAATGCTATCCCTAAACACTAAGAATTTTATAACTTTTTAAAATATTTTTTTGTAACATTTTTAAGTGTTTATTAAAAGCATTTAATAAAGGGTTATAACCCTAACCCTAAACCAAAATCATTTTATAACATTT
>APFE031355313.1:62500-111706 GCA_000404065.3 Pinus taeda | reverse complement strand
CTCTATTAGTTGGTTTCACTGATTCTGATGGGGCTGGTGACCCTGATGATCGGAAGTCTACTGCCAGTTATGTCTTCACTCTTGGTTCAGGACCTATTACATGGGCTTGTAAGAAACAGGCTGCCATTTCTCTTTCGTCAGCAGAAGCAGAGTATCGTGGTGCCGTGGAAGCTAGTAAGGAAGCCTTGTGGCTTCGTCGGATCCTATCAGAATTTGGCTTTGAGCAGCAGCATCCGACTACACTTTGGTGTGATAATCAAAGTGCCATTCAGCTTTGCAAAGATCCAGTTCAGCATCAGCGCAGCAAACACATTGAACTTCACATGCACTTCATCAGAAAGCTCATTCATGAACATGTTCTTGAAGTGCAATATTGTTCAACAGATGATCAGGTTGCAGACATCTTCACAAAGGCTCTCACAGAGGCGAAGTTCACTAAACTTCGATATATGCTTGGAGTTCAGGAAGTTGTCACTAAGGGGGGATAGGCTCTAGTGCCTCCTTCCTCCTCCTATTGTGTCATATTTGTAAATCCTTCAATCCTATCCCAAGTTGTTCTTAAGGGGGGATGTTAGGATATTCCGACACATAGGAAATAGTTAAGTTCAACTTAGTCTAGTATAGAGTTAGGTATAGAGTTAGGTAAAGTGTGTTTCTTTACCGTTGTACATTTTGTAACTTACAATCCGACGGTCACGATATGTAGTGATCCGACGGTTCCTTCTCTCCTCGGTATTACCGACACTTGATCCGTGGCTTGACACCCGATTGGTCCATGAATTCTATTTAAAGCGCATGGAGGGTCATTTGTAGGAAAACCGTGCATGAGAGAAGCTTATGTAAATTTCATTCTTTTATTAATAAATTGCCTGTAGTAGCCACGTTGGCGCAGGCCGTGGACTGTTTCCCTCTCTGAGGGTTTTAACCACGTCAAAATACTGGTGTATTGATCTGTGATCTGTTTGTGAGCGGTGTCCTTCTGGTGTTCTGTCTGAGGAACATACCCTGTATATTCCTACAACTACTAGATCTACTCAAGTGATCCAAATCACTGATGGTTTAGTCCCAAAACAAAGAGACACTATGTAATTCAATCAAAACAACAAGAGAAAAATCAAGAGACAACACACAAATCAGTCTCCCCAGTGGAGCCACCAACTTGTGATGCAGGTATGTTCCCTCTGTGAACAGAGACAACCCCTCTAGCCCTAGAGTAGGTCTAGTCACAACAAGACAAGACAATAGCTAATTCCTTAAATAGTTATCGTTCAAGAGGCCTACCTTATACTGGTGTTTGATGAAGTCTTCGTCACGTCACTTTAGCTATCACTTTCTTCTCCTTAATGGATGATTCACTTGAAACAACATATGAAAACGACAAAACACATGATAAGCACAACAACGAACTATCTACTTATAGAGTAAAGGAACCATAAGCTATCAACATACATTTCATACATGATATATGAAATAACCATTGATTGTATTAATATAAACAACAGTAAAGCTTACAACCATGCCTTGACATTGCAAGCTTCCTTGAAGGGTCCAATCAGTATGTCTCCATAAGAATTCACTCTCAAAAGTCTCCCAGAAAGGCTGATGACTCTCTCTCACCCAAAAGCATAAGTATGAAACTAAGGCAATCACAACAAGGCTTCCTTCTTACAAAACCATTTCACACTATCAATCCACAATTTGAAAGGCTATTCTCATGCCTCACAAGCTATTGCTAGGCTATCAACAATCCAAACTGTAAGATATCAATCCAACAAACCAAGAACTAGCTAATTTTCTAACTAGCTGATCATAGCCATGGAGGATGCTTTTATAAGAGGAGGAGCCTCCATAAATGAGGGGAGAGGAAGCTTACCATCATGGGAGGTTACTCAAAAGGCGAAACCACCATCTCAAATGAGGAAAGGCGAACTTCTTTAACCCAACAACCAGCTCCATAACCACCCATAAGCATTCTGTTTGAACTAATTCGCCATATCTGGGTCATCGTAGGTCCAACACTTAGACTTAGAGATGACGTCACGAGGCGTTAGTTCATTCTGAGCTATCATTGCAGGTAGGAAACTGATGACCTCCGACGATTTTGAAACATGGCTAGAAAGGGGTCAACTTCAGGATTAAAGAGCTTAGGCAATCTTCTTGAATATTATGGAAGATTTAGACACATATTTTGGTATATGACAAAATTAGATGTCATTCAGGGACTGACTCTATCCAGGATCAGGGGATGTGGGGTCGGTGACAAAATACTATGTAACAGTGACAATGCCTCGAGATTTTTTTTTTGGACCCTATATTAGGTGGGAAAACCTACCTATGGTTTTTTGCGTGGATTTCGCACATGGTTTTGGGCATGATGGTTTTTCTATTCATGGTATTTTGTAGATCCAGTCAATGGAACTACGTTTATGTTCTAATCTAGGGTCAATGGATTGGGGTTTATGGATGCTTCGACATGTATATATATGTATAGTAACATTGAAAGAAATATAATGAAATATCAATCTGGTAGTCTCAGTTTTGGGATCCAGGGGAAAATATCTGTGTATATCTATTTTATGTTTTATGCTCTCACCATTGTTTATTGTGTGTTTTTATAATTTGTATGCAGGTATTTTCTGTACGGGGTTAAAACCTACAAATTAACCATGCTTATAACTAACATAAAACTAGGGAAATAACATTGAGATAACAAACATTAAATCCACATATAAATAATTAAAAGGGAAAGAGAATTGGCTTTTATTAGACATAGGCAAATCTAACCAGGTTCGGGATTTCCACATACCACCTGAACGTTGACATGGTTGAACCAAATCTTTCTTTGATCTAGTCACCCCATAACATATTCCAAGCATGAATGTGGGATATTGTCGAAAAAACAATCCAAAATAACCAAGGGAATCTAGAGGTTAAATCACCTCCACCCTCACCAAACCATGATCTCGCCAAAACTGGCACCGAGATTACAAAACCAAATCGATATTGGAATGCCTCTAGAATCCATCACTATCCTTGAGGAATTTTTCGTCTCCTTGTCTCTCATGATTTACCACATTCCACACTGGATCACTACGCCTTAAACTAAGACTCCAAGCTCAAGATTTACTGTTTATCCCTCCAAAATCTGTCAAGGGATTCCTAGGCCTTTATGAATTTTACTGAGACCGCCTCTGCCCTGGATTATGCAACCATCCAAAAATTCCAAATCTCAAAACTGAGAAACAATCCCATCACACCATGGCTATCCATAAAAAGGAAAGGTAAGGCCTAAAACCACTGTCATAACCCAACAAGGCCATGCCGCTAACATCCATAAAATCAAATACCAAGATGAAATGCCATGCATGTAAAAACCAAGTAGGAAATCAAATATGCAATATGTTACCTGCAAGTATTCCTATTGAAGTTGCTTGATCCTTCTCTTCCTTTCTTTCTCTTTTCTTTCATTTCTTTTCCATGTTCCCTTGCTTTCTTTTCCCTTCCTTGATCCAAAGCTAGAATGCTCCAAGATAACTCTAAGTGTCTAAGAGAGTGAGAGCGAGAGAGAGAGAGAAATAATGAGCCTTTTCTTGTTTTCCCTTCCTTGCTCCAAAGCTAGAATGCTCCAAGATAACTCTAAGTGTCCAAGAGTGAGTGAGAGAGAGAGAATAATGAGAGAGCTTCAAAATTGAATTGACAAAAGGTTTGAGAGAAAATAATGCCAACTGATCGTCAGAATCCTTTTTATTAATGAGGCCTTTATTTTCTTCATTTTCCATTATTTTCCTTCAATTTCTTCCTCACATGCAACTTGTGACCTTTCACCTTCCTTTTCTCCCAATTTCCATTATTTTCATAAAATTCCAATTAATGACTCTTGCCTTTTCAAAATCTTTTCGATTGCCTTTGCCAATTTCCTTAGCCACAATAAATTGAATAAACACCCACATTATGATAACTTTCCAAAAATTCAAATTGGAATATGTGTCCCATGACCTTGGTCTTATTTTTTCCTTTATTAACTTTTACATGATTTTTGACCAGGGTTGTTACAGATTCCTCCCCCTTGGGGGAACACCATCCTCAGTGTTCAGTGACACCTATAACCAACAAGTTCATTGAAAACAAAACATACTTCCCATGGAGATTTATAACATAGCTCATTGCAGTATTTATAATGATCACTGCTAAAGATATGACAATCATACCGTTTACTAGAGCTCTATAACACAACTCAATACAATATTTACAATAACAACCACATATACACATATGAAAATTTTCTAAACCAACAAATAAAAGGATATGATGCCCATATCAATCAAAAAGGGAATCCAGAGGCTCACACCTCCACCCTCAAAAGTAGTACCAAGATTCACCTCCTTCCTAGGAAGTCCAAAATCCACTATCAAAGTCAAAGTTGCATCCAATGTCTAGTGCTACAATCTTGTGCCACTTTCCCTCTCAATGAACAATTATTGGCTCATTTTTCTAGGGTGCACTCCTAATGTGCATCTAATTCCATCTAGCAATGCTAATGAAAAAAAAAATCATCACCGACCTTCCCTTCTTTGCTACACAGTCAATCGAGAAATCTAGACACCCCCTTCCATGTCGTCACTCACTTTCCAAGTTCCTTGGCATCTCCTATCCCAGGCGATCCATCCCATGGAATTTCTTCCTCACATCAAAAGTTCCAGAAACAAAGGAATATCCCTGCCTCAAACCATCATACCAATCATAGCATGCTCATGGAAATCTATGGACACTATTGTGTATCAGAGTCCCATAATGGCCCTGCTCTTGAATACTTTACTAGCATAATGCTACATGTTCCAATTCCTTTTGTTGTTGTTGCTAATGTTTGCCATCAATTTCAACCATTCAACCAGAAATTTCTATGATTCATGTACCAATCACATAACTTACATTAGATTTAAAATAAATTTAAATAAATTCACATCACACCTCATCGGTAGCTCATCAATAAAGTACACTTGCAATCCTATTTACTTCCTATCACAACAAGTCAAACTAGAATCTTTGATCAAATCATTATGTATAAACATATCACATTAGGTTGCCTCAAACCACAACCATCATAAATCAAAATCATGAATTGCATACAATCATCATAAACTAGAATCATAGATCACATATAACCATCATAAATCAGAATCATAGGTGATATGTATAATAAAAATTAATACATATGATAGACCACATGTACACAACACCACATGCATGACATGCACACAACACCACCTGCACATGGCACCACATGTACAACATGTAATGAACACCACATGCACACAACACATGTACAATCATTCACACAACACCATATGTACAACATGCACATGATGCCATATGCACACAATACCGCATATCCAACATGTGCATTGTACGATATGTACACAACACCGCATATCCAACATGTACATAGTACCATGTATACCCAACACCACATATGTAATATACACATACCACCATATATACAACAGGCATAAAACATCATATGTACACAATACTACATATACAACATTACACATCACCATAGGTATAATCAATGAATATATAACATGCACAACATATACACAACAATAGCAATGCACATCCAAAACCATACTTCCTCTACCAACCAATCATGCTTCCAGTGTCTTTTCTCCATCCATGCTTATACTAGCATGTTGCAAAGCACATTGTTTTCATTCTGATGATGTATCCTTCAGTGCTACCTACCATAACATAAACATAGGCATAATATAAGCATACAATATCAATTCATATCCACATGATACTGACCTCATATCTTCACTTCATTCCTCATAAACAAGGAACCTCTTCATGTCATTCACCTGCATAAGCAATCATTCCTCCACAAGAATGATCCTTGGTGACCCTGTCATACAACGACATACATGCATACATGTATACATATAAACATTAACATAAACCAATCATGATCCTTGATGACCCTGTTAGATAACAACGCATATACATACATATATGCATATAAACATTAGCATAAAGCAATCACGATCACAACATAATTAATAGATATCATAAGGCCAAGGTTAAGAGAACTTCCTTTATTCATGCACAACCCACACATTATTGAGAACAATAGTTCCCAACATAGCTAAGGAATTTGAAACCTCAAATCCATTTACTTTACCCTTTCTAGTTACCTTTCTTATGTTTGTACTTCCACCGTTCATTTACCACAATGGACCCAACCAGTCCAACCGATTGTCATATTCTTACCTTCAACTACCCTTATACATGCACTTAGCTTCATCTAGGCGTTACATCACCTATCGAGTATCACATGGATCTCCCCTAGCTCCACTAAATTTCCCCTTTCCCAAACCAATTCCCAAGACTCAAAACATAAAAGGCAAGACAAGAAACAAACATTGAGAAGAAAACCATGAAAATCAATAACAATAAGACATCACAAAAAAAGTGGCATGATTATGCACTAGAGATGAAAAAACTGCAAATTAGGTGCAAGAAAATGACAAGGTACCGAAAACACAAGACTCTCAATAGACACCATGAATCAATCCCCATGGGTTCCCAATGCTTCCAAGAGAAAGTTGAACCTGAGCCTTCTTCAAGATTCCATGGAAATTCTTTTTTTCCATGCAATCCCCTACATCATACTTCCATAAACACATAACTATCAGTGCACAAGTAACATAACAACATACTAGTTAGCTTACCTCATCATGCTAATGCCAAGCAGGTTACGGACAACTTCTCACACATGTCAACCACCTGTTCCAAATATCAAGATAATCATATCTATAAATTTGAAATCAACCTTTACAAAGAGCAACAATCATGTCATAATCCATAGTCAACTCATAGTCATTAGGCATAATGCTTCAACTGTCACCTATTACACTCAAGTACATGTCAACTATCTCAACACATATGTGTGACTAGAACCATCTTAAAACAAGATCATTTCTTGATGTAATCTTATAGACACATACTCATATCATGCGATTAACCAAACATTCAATAATAATTAGATGACATAATATACAAGAACACTCAAACACCAAATAGACGACATAATCAAACATTCAAGCACAAAGTAAATGACATAAGCAAGCTCATACCTTAATGCATCTCAAGGGAGAATATATTTTCTACACAATCAATTTAGTTAGCACAATATAACTTCATAACACTTGAGCTCAAACACAAATAATATCATGCTCACACAAAAATCGGTGCTTCGATCACAAAATCGAAACAAACTTGGAATTCCATCCAGAATCCATCACCATCCTTGAGTACTCCTTGTATCTCAGGCATTACCGCAATCCAATCCTGGATAACTAGCCCCTAAACCAAGACACCACCCTCAGGCTTTATCGTGTATCCCACCAAAACTGGTTAAGGGATTCCTAGGCCTTTGGGAATGAACCTTGAGACCACCTCTACTCCATATTCTAAAATCCAACTGGAAATTGCAAAGCTCAAAACTGAGATCAACATCCAAACACACCATGGCATCCAGGAAAAGGAAAGGCTAGGCTGAAAACCATTGTCACAACCTAGAAAAACCATGCCACCGAAAACAAGAGAACCATACACCAACATGCAAAGCTATGCATGTCAAAACTAGCTAGGAAATCACACTTACAATATGTTACCTGCAAGTATTCCTACTGAAGATGCTTGATCCTACTCTTCCTCTCTTGATCCTTTCTTTCCTTCCTTTCCCTTCGCTTGCTTTTCCTTCCTTGCTCCAAAGATAGAGTGCTTTAAGAAAATTCTAAGTGTCCAAGAGTGAGTGAGAGAGAGAGAATAATGAGAGAGATCCAAAATTGAACTAACCAAGCTTACATTGACTAAGCCTCACTGACCAAGCCTGCCAATTGATCCTCAGGAGTGTTTTTATCAATGAGGCTTCTATTTTCTTCAATTTCCATTATTTTCCTTCATTTTCCTCCTCACATGCAACCTGTGACCTTTCACCTTACTTTTCTCCTATTTTCCTTTATTTTCATATATAAATGTGCCAAAAAATGCCATTTTGCCTTTGCCTTTGCCAATTTCCTTTAGCCATAAACACATCTAGTGATGCCCACTAGGATATATTTTCCCAACATTCAACTTGGAATACGAGTCCCTTAATGGTGGTCTTATTTTTCCTTTATTAACTTTTATTACATGGAATTTTCACTAGGGTTGTTGCAAAACCCTCCCCCTTGGGGAACACCATCCCTGGTGTTAAACCACACCAAGACCTCAACAAAACTGTTGAAAAGAAAATATACTGCCCATGGATTTTTATAACTTAGCTTGTTGCAATATTTACAATGAAATACCTGTTCAAAAGGAAAACATCATGACAACATGACAACATACCACATATTGGAGCTTTATAACATAGTTCATTATGGTATTTACAATAAGCACATATACACTTATGCACATTTTCTAAACCAACAAATAAAAGGATACGATGCTTGCATTTGCAACAAGGGAGTCTAGAGGCTCACACCTCCACCCTCAAAGTAATATTGTGATTCACCTCCTTCCCAGGAAGTCCATAATCCAATTCCATATTCAAACTACAATCAATGTCTAGTGATATAATCTTGCGCCACTTTTCCTCTCACTGAATGGTTACCGACTCATTGTTCCAGGGTGTACTCCAATGTGCTTTTGATTCCATCTAGCAATGCTAGTGGCCAAAAAAAGTATATCCTCGACCTTCCCTTCTCTACTAAATAGTCCCTGGAGAAATTTGGTCACACCTTTTGTGTAGTCACTCACCTTCCAAGTTCCATAACATCCCCTATCCCGGGTGATCCATCCCTTGGCAAGGCTTCCTCGTAAAGTCAAACAACCAAGGCATATACCTACCTCAAACCATCATATCGGTCATAGCATGCTCATGGAAATCAATGGACACTATTGGGTACTAATGTCCCACAATGGATCTGCTCCTGAAGTGCTTTACCATCATACTACTGCATGTTACAATTCCTTTTGTTATTGTTGCTAATAGTGCAACCAATTTCAACCACCCAATTAGGTATTTGTGTGTTTCCTATACCAAGCACATAACTTTCATTGGATTTAAAATAAATCGAAATAACTTCAAATCATACCTCATTGGTAGCTTGTCAATAAGGTACACTTGCAATCCTGTTTACTTCCTATCACAACAAGTCAAACTAACATCTTTGACCAAATCACCATGTATAAACATATCACATCAGGTTAACTTGAAACACAACCATCATAGATCAAAATCATAAATCACATGTAGCCAACATATAAACCAGAATCATAGATCACATGTAATCATCATATACCAAAATCGTAGATCACATGCATAATAAATCTGAAATAAAATATTGATACTTATCCTTTAATCAATCCTTAACTTTTACCTTTGTCCTTATTCCGTACACACTCTGGATCGGTTTCCACACCTGATAAACACCTAATTCCTTATCCTCAACCACGTGCACATACACATAGTGTGCATCACACACATACAACCACACACGACATACAATGCCATGTAATACATGCACATATACTTGACATACAACGCATACACCTACACCCAGTGTATAACACAACACAATACATACACCTACACCTGATGTACAACACAACACATATACATACACATAGTACAACATAACGAATACACATGTCATGATACTACAACTACACCATGCATATATATAATACCACATGTACACAACACAACATGTACGACATGCACATAATACTGCATGTACACCAATACCACATGTACAAGATGTAAACAGTACTACCTATACACAACACCACCTACATAATGTGTATACATCATCACATGTACACGACACCACCTATACAACGTGTACACAATGCAACATGTACATTGTACCACATGTACAATGTGTACACAATTCTAGACATACACAACACCACATGCACAACATGTACACAGTAACATATGCATGACACAACCACCTACACACAACACCATATGTACAACATGTACACAACACCACATGCTCAAAACACCACTTGTACAATCATGCACACAACACCATATGTACATAGCACCACATGTACAACATGCACACAACACCACATGTACATAGCACTGCATATCCAACATGTACATAACATCATATGTACACAACATTGCATATCCAACATGCTCACAGCACCATATGCACATAACACCACATATCCAACATGTACATAGCACCATCTATGCCCAACACTACATATGCAATATTCACACAACACTATTTGTACCACCCTGTACATAACATTGCTTAAAAACATGTACACACACTATATATACACAACACTACATGCGCACAACATCATAGACGCAACATGTAAAACATATACAATATATGCACACCAATAGTACCACACATCTAAATCCACACGATCTCTACCAAGCAACCTTGCTTCTAGTGTCTCTCTACCATCCATGTTTATCCTAGCATGCTGCACATCACGTTGTTTTCATTTCGCTGATGTATCTCTCAGCATTAGCCTATCCATAACATAAACATAGACATAGTATAATCACATAATATCAATTCATATCCACATGATACTAACCTTAGAGATTTGTCAGGCTACTCTTCCCACTTGATTCCTCATGAACTAGGAATCTCTTCATGCCATTCACTCGCATAAGTAATCATTCGTCCACAAGAACGATCCTTGATGACCCTGTTAGACAATGACATAGATAAATACATACATACATACATATAACATTATAAAAAAACAATCATGATCTCGTCAAAAAACAACATACCTACATGCATACATGTATACATATATATACATCGACACAATCATGATCACAACATAATTACTAGATATCATAAGGTCAAGGTTAAGAGAACTTCCTTTATCCATGCAACACATGTTCAACATCGAGAACAACAGTTCCCAACATAGCTAAGGAATATGACACCTCAAATCTATTTACTTTACCTTTCATGATTACTTTTCTCATGACTGTCTGGCCATCATCCATTTATACCAATGGACCCAACCAATCCAACTAGCTATTATATGCTTGCCTTCAACTACCCTTATACATGCATTGAGCTTCATCCAGGACTTACATCACCTGTTGGGTTTCATTCAGCTCTCCTTGGGCTCCATTAACTTTCCTCTTTCCCAACCAATTCCCCAGACTTGAAACACAAAAGGCAAGACAAGAAACAAACAAGAATAAAATGATGGAAACAAGCAACAATACAACACCATAACCACAGTGGCATGACCATGCATAAGACGCAAACAAAACCACAATCAAGCACAAAAAATCACCAAAATACCAAAGGCATAAGAATAATAACAAACACCATGACTCAATCCCCATGGTTCCCAGTGCTTCCAAGGGAAATATCAATCTGAGCCTTCTTCAAGGTTCCATGGCAATTTATTTTCCATGCAATCCCTTACATCATACTACCATCAACACATAACTGTTAGTGCTTAAATAAACATAACAATACATTGGTTACCTTACCTTGTTGTGCTAAACACATTGCTTGCAACTGAACACGTCCACACCATCTCTCAAGGGACCCCAATTCCCTTTACAAATCCACTTGTAACTAGAGACTAGCTAATATACTTGTCAAATACAAGTTCATGAATATAGCACATATCCACATAATGTTAGACAATATTAAGGTTAAGAAGACTTCCTGTATGAAAAGAACTCATTCATTTGGAATTAGGGTTTCCAAACATATTCAAAATAATTATTTCCTAATTCCTTTCTTTGACTTTTTCGTTACTACAATTGAGTGTTACTATGCACTGTCATGTCACCCAACAGTTAATTATATAAACACATCAACTATGACTTTGTCATGCTAATACCAATCATTTTTCCTGCACTATTTACACATGTCAAACACATGTTCCAAATATCAAGAAAATCATATCTATCAATTTGAAATCAACCTTTACCAAGACCAACAATCATGTCATAATTCATAATCAACTAATAGTCATTAGACATAATACTACAACTGCCACCTATTACACTCAAGTACACGTCAACTATCTCAACACATATGTGTTAGTACAATCATATTAAAACAAGATTGTTCATTCAGGATATCTTACATACACATACTCATATCATGCAAGTAATCAAACATTCAGGCAACAAATAGGTGACATAATAGACCTAACATTGAAACACCAATTAAATGACATAATCAAACATTAAAGCACAAGGTAGATGACATGAGTAAGCCCATACCTTAATGTATCTTAGGGGAGGATATCTTGTCTACACAATCAATCCATATTAACATTATATAACTTCATGACATATCAACTCAAAAATAAATAAGGTCATGATATCTATAATAGTCACTAGCTAACATGTTCACATCATAAACTCATACAAATTTGTTATTTATGCATGGCAATCACATATGTATGATAAATCTAGATTAGTACAACATAATGTCACAAATAAGTTGACTCATACTTGAATGTCATAACCCTAACCATTTGCATAGTCCAATTCAATTTAGCATGATACATATAACTTTAAGATCTTAATGCAACAACCCTAATCATCAAGTTACTAGAATATAACAACAAAAAGCTATATATCATACTCATCAACAACATATAACCTAATCATCAAGCTAACTGTCATATAACAACAACAAGCTAACCTATAACATACTCATCAACAACATATAACATAATCACCAAGTTATCTAACATAAAACAATAAGAGCAATGCATACAACCTCAAGTTACTACCACTCATGACTATCTAACACATGTGCATATGACTACACTAATCAACTAGCATCTATCATGTATGTAACCATAACATTAATAGACATGTACATAAACCTAATGTATATAACCCTAAATCATATAACAATCCATTAACTAACATACCTGCATCCCAACATCCAAAACTATATGACGGGATGCTCTTGCCTCGAGGTCCAATGCTGCAGCTTCATTTTGATGATTTGCATCTCTTGCTCTATCTCCTCCAACACCTCAACATCATAACAACCAACAACATAATGATGACATAATTTCATACAATGACCTGACAATGTATGTCTGACTTACCATACATGGATAACAAATGCATATACAACCATACACTCATGACGACACATACCAGAACAACGCCCTCAACCTTCTCATGGCTACATCACTACAACCATGATTAACACCATGTAAATGCAACCCACAAATTTATTGCAAGCATAAGAAAATGACATGAAAGCATGACCAACACACTGCCCATCCAGTTTGAGGGGTGAACCATGCTCTGATACCACTTTGTAGTATTATATATGACCCAAAGAGAGCACAACCCACTCTAATACCACTCTGTAATGCTCTCCTCCCATATCTATCCAAGTAATTGACCAACCCAGGTAAACATGTGACAAGAGGCTACTATGAGATGATTCAACCTCCGAGGTGACCTTAAGGAAGTAGAATCGATGGAAACACAACAACCATACCTTCCACATCAGCAACAACACTCTTAGGATCCATCCCAACCACTCAGGTATCATGACCCTGGGTTCCACTGAGTTTTTAAGATAGTAAACCTCTAGAACCTCCCACGTTATGGCCATGCCAGCATCCAAAGCACTCTAGACGCTCCCACAAGCCTGGGTCAAGGGACTATTTCTAGGAGATCTATGCGAGATTCGGTGAAATTTAATGCACTTTTCAAGCCCAGAATTCTGGCCATTTCCCAGAACTTGATGTAACTTATGGAATCCATTAAACACATGATGACAATACTAATAAATCAAAAACTAACTCCAGGACTAGTCCTGACCATCCCCAACTGGGACTGAAATTCTTTCAAACACTTAACATCAATTCAATTTATAGGTCTAGGGTACAAGACATAGCATGAATGACTGAAAAATATTATGACGCATGACAAGAAGGATCATCACCTTCTCCCTTTAACTGTTATGACATCAATTAGGTCTTGCATCCATCATCCTTTCAGTTACAAGTAAATACATGAAATAGACATGAAAATAAACAGTCCATTAACCATCCTTATAACCATCATAAAACCAGGGAAATAACAGTGAGATAACATCCATTAAATCTAGATATAAGTAAGTACAAAAGAAAGACAACTTAACTTTTATTAAACATAGGTAAATCCGACCAGGTTTCGGACTTCCATGTACCACTCGACTGTAGACATGGCTGAATCAAATCTTTCTTTCATCTAGTCACCCTTGTGCCATATTCCATGCATGAATGTGGGATCTCATGGAAAAACCAAATAAAACAACCAAGGGAATTGAGAGGTTAAACCACCTACACCCTCACTAATCCGTGATCACAAGAAAATCAGTACATCACTCACAAAACCAAATCGAACTTGGAATGCCATCCGAAATCCATCACTATCCTTGAGGAATTTTCCATCTCCTTGTCTCTCAGGCCTTACCGGAATCTAATCCCATATCACTAGGCTCTAAACTGAGACACCTCCCTCAGGATTTATGTGTATCCTGCGAAAACCAGTGAAGGCATTCCTAAGTCTTTGGGAATGAACCTTGAGACCACATCCACCCCGGAGTCTGAAATCCATTCGAAAATTCCAAAGCTCAAAACCGAGATCAACATCCCAACACACCATGGCATCCAAAAAAAGGCAAGGCTAGGCTGAAATTCATTGTCATAACTTGGAAAAACCATGTCACTGACAACGAGAGAACCATACACCAACACACAAAGACATGCATGTCAAAACCATCTAGGAAATCGCACATGCAATATGTTACCTGCAAGTATTTCTATTGAAATTGCTTGATCTGCTCTTCCTTGCTTGATCCTTTCTTTCCTTCCTTTTCCTTTGTTTGCTTTTCCTTCCTTGCTCCAAATATAGAGTGCTCCAAGAGAATTTTAAGTGTCCAAGAGTGAGAGAGAGAGGGAGAATATTGAGAGAGCTCCAAAACTAAATTGACCAAGCTTACACCAACCGAGCCTCACTGACCTAGCCTACCAAATGATCCTCAAAAGCCTTTTTATCAATGAGGCCTCTATTTTCTTCAATTTCCATCATTTTCCTTCATTTTCCACCTCGCATGCAATTTGTGACCTTTCACATTACTTTTCTCCCATTTTCCTTTATTTTCATAAATAAATGTGCCAAAAACGCCACTTTTCCTTTTTAATGCCTTTTCCTTTGCCTTTGCCAATTTAATTTAGCCATAAACACATCCAATGATGCCCACTAGGATATGTTTGCCCAACATTCATCTTGGAATATGTGTCCCTTAACCGTGGTCTTATTTTCCCTTTATTAACTTTTATTACATGGAATTTTCACCAGGGATGTTACATAACCCTCCCTATTAGGAAACACCATCCTCGGTGTTAAACCACAATGAGACCTCAACAAAACCATTGAAAAGAAAACATACTACCCATGGAGCTTTATAACTTAGCTCGTTGCAGTGTTTACAATGAAAGACCTACTCAAAATAAAAACATCATGACAACGTGACAAAATATGACATACTCGAGCTTTATAACATAGCTCATTACGATATTTACAATAACCACATATACACTTATGCACATTTGCTAAAACAACAAATAAAAGGATACAATGCTTGCATCTGCAACAAGGGAATCTAGAGGCTCACACCTCCACCCTATAAGTAATACTAGGATTCACCTCCTTCCTAGGAAGCTCAGAATCCACTGCCATAGTCAAACTGCATCCAATGTCCAGCGCTATAATCCTACGCCACTTGTTCTCTCAACGAATAGTTACCGACTCATTATTCTAGGGCATACTCCCAATGTGCATTTGATTCCATCTAGGGATGCTAATGACGAAAACAAATATATCCCCGACCTTCCCTTCTTGCTACATAATCCCTTGGGAAATCCAATCAGCCCTTCCGTGTAGTCACTCACCTTCCAAGTTCCTTGACATCCCCTATCCCAGCCTATCCATCAATTAGAAAGGCTTCTTCACATCGTAAAGTCAAACAACCAAGGAATATACTTGCCTCAAACCATCATACTAGTCATAACATGCTCATGGAAATCAATGGACATTATTGGGTACCAATGTCGCACAATGGCCCTGCTCCCGAAGTGATTTTACCAACATATTGCTGCATGTTCTAATTCCTTTTGCACACTTGCAATCCTATTTACTTCCAGTCATAACAAGTCAAACTAGCATCTTTGAGAAAATCATAATGTATAAACATATCACATTAGGTTAACTCAAAACAAAACCATCATAGATCAAAATCATAAATCACATGTAACCAATATAAACCAGAATAATAGATCACATGTAATCATCATAGACTAGAATCATAGATCACATGCATAATAAATATGAAATAAAATACTGATACTTATCCTTTAATCAATATTTGTCTTCTATCTTTTTCCTTATTCCATCTGGATCAGTTTCCACACCTGAAAAACACCCAGTGCCTTCTCCTTAACCATGTGCATATACACATTGTGTGCATCACACACATACAACCACAATCGACATATAATGCCATGTAATACATCCACCTATACTTGACATACAACGTCATGCAATACATGCACCTATACCTAACATACAACGCATACTCCTACACCCAGTGTACAACACAACACAATACATGCACCTACACCTGATGTACAACACAATACATATACGTACACATAGTACAATACAATGGATACACCTGTCATGACACCACGACTACACCATGCACATACATAATACCGAATGTACACAACACAACATGTACAACATGCACGTAATACTGCATGTACAACATGTACACAATACCACATATACACAACACCACCTACATAATGTGTACAAAACATCATATGTACATGACACCACCTGTATAACATGTACATAGCACCACATGTAAATTGTACCACCTGTACAATGTGTACACAATGCTAGAAGTACACAACACCACATGCATGACATGTACACAACACCACATGAACATTCTCACAACACCACTTCTACAATCATGCACACAACACCATATTGTTGTGCTATTCAACAACCCCCCTTTTATTTATATATAAATCTTTTAGGAAATAATTATATAAATAATGGGGACCCTTTAAATTTTTAAATCATAGAAAAATAAAACATTTTAGTGTCTTAAAAGGACAAATTTGAGTTTATTTGAATAAAAATCTGAATTTCAATTTCCCAAACAACTCAAACGATCTTGTTGTGGGTGGGAAAACCCTAGCATCTTAGGTTGAAAACCCCAACAGAGCAGAGGCAAAACAACAACAAGAAATTCTCAAACAAACAATCTAAATGCTTATACTACTGAATTGGGAAGAAGTGACCTTACCTAGAGGTCCTATGTTTGGGTAGATCCCACAGGGTTCAAACCCTCTGCTTCCTCTGATGCCTTTGAAACCTGTAAATTATCCAAGCAAAGCATATACAACAACAATAACTTAAAGCATATTCATGATATATACGTTAGATCATATAAGAAAATGAATGCATTAATATAAGATTTATAAACAAATCACAACATGTATCAACGCATATACACGATAAATATCAGGAACAAAACATCATTTCTTTATTGATGTAAGCTACAAGAAAGGTGGAAAACTACAACCTGAGTCTTCCTCCAGCACCAAGTGAAACCGTACTTTTGATCCATCCTCTCTCGGCCTCAAAAATCTTCATCAACATACAGAAGAATATCACAAGTGGGACGAAGGATATCTCAAAAGAGGAAATAAGAGTTTCCTAAAGCCTGGGGAGTGTAGGAGGTACAGGGATTTCTTCAGACTTGATCAGGGATCAATCAACTATAATATCAATATCTCATTTCTTCCTTCCCTTTAGGCCTTCCCATGGAGGTTTATTTATACTTCTCCAAATTAGTTTTTTCAGTTGGGAAACAGTTGGGCCACGGGCTATAGTAGGTGAGTAATAGGTAAAACCTGTAAACTACACCCGAAATTAAGGAGATTTATTATTTTTAAGTGTTTTAACACATATACGCAGGTTGGGTATATGTTGATCCGTGTGTACACACTTTTAACACAGGGAAAAGTTGCGTATAGGAAATAAAACACTGTTTTTTAGATTTTGGACCAAGTCTGGAAAGGAAGGGTTTCCCTAGGCCATAACCAGAGAATAAAATCTACCAAGAGTGGTAAATGGTGCTATAACATATGCCCCCTAATATATTAGGTTAGAAGGGGTACATGATGGCCGAAATGTATTAAGTGTATAGAAGGAATCATGCCGAGACTGAGGAGGAGTTCACCAGAATTCAACCTTCCAAGCTAGTGAAAGAGAGAAAGAAATTGTTGTTTGAGGTGGGAATACCCATGCTGATAGATAGTAAAGCATGTCTGCATGCCAAGTAAAAAAGCAAATCCAATATGAATATAAGTATAAAGGAATTGAAGATACATAATGGATCATCCAACCATATCCAAGTAAGTACATGTATGAATATCACATATAAAGAACTAGTCAATGATGCTGAAGTATGAAGCTGATCACTGAAGTCATAAAGTTGATCCAAAAAGTACCAAGTCAAATGGTGGAATAAATGGTACTACACTGCAACTCGGGTGCTAGTATATAGGCTGTTGCTGTAAGGAACTACAACATATAAGGTGAATGGTGTCAACTAGCAGCAACAGGAGCAACTGACAAGTGAACCAAGAAATGTTGATGCAAACCCGAGGTCTTTACCGACTGTCATGGTACATTTCTACACAATGGGAATAGATGATCTAGAGTCGACCATGTGAGAAATCGTTTGATTACTGGTCATTGATGTATACCGTTAACAAACACGAGACTACTCACCAATAATGATGATGAGAGCTAAGGTACCCAGTACAATATAACAAGTGTGAATAAATGAATTATAGTCGAACACTTGGAAGAGTCTATCAATCATGAGACAATGATGTTTTCCCACTGTCGATAGTGAAGGAGTTTTCCACTAATGACTGCAAACCCTAAGGTACTACCAAATGGACTCTAGATCTCGTTCCCAGAGCAATAAGCTGAAGTCCATGGGCAAAGATCCACTAGAAAGAAGGCATTGAGGCATCCTTCATCAATCTAGCATGAGTGTAACCAGTAGGCCAATAATGTGGAAGGAATTAGACGAATAAAGATGTAGTAACCCAACCGAAGCATGTTTCTGGTGTACACAAGATGTAGCTAGCGCACAATAGAAACCATTTGAGTATAATGAAAGCTGACACAGAGGTGAGGAATCGACCAATAAGGTCAAATGGAAACCAAGGTACTACATGAATCCTAATGCATGATAATGAAAGCTAATGTCGAACACAAGGGAAACCACTCAGTCAAAGACCCATGGTATTGATCGATGCTGAGCACAAGGTGACCTATCAATAATGAAAATAGGGCCAGGGTGCGGCTCTAGATTTGCTTTCAGAGCAATTTTTCATAGTCGATAAGAGCAAGACCACTAGCAAGAAGTCAATGGAGACCTTCTCAAACCAGCATGACCAAAGGAACAAATAGTTGATGTGATAACGAGCATGACTCTGACAATTAGGAATGGCCAACTAAAAAATAGGTCAAGGGACACTACAGTGAGCCCAGCTTAGGTTTACATCCCTTGAACAAAAGAACAACTCAACTATGACTACATGGCAACATATGATAACTTTGTATAAGTTTGTCACACATGAGGCACAAGAAAACTCTCTGTATGATTAGAAGAGATAAATTAGAGTACTGACTCAATAACAAGGTTAAGGCTCTCCTAAGTAAAACTAAAGTCCATCCCAATGGAGGAAAGACTTATTTTTTGAGTACTCAAGCTGCCATCAAATATGGAAATAATGTCCTATCCTCGCTCTTTTTTTGGAATATATAGATTTTTTTTTTCTTTTTCATATTTATGAAGCCTGAAAAAGAATAAAAGAATGCTATAGTATAGTGAAAAGAATGAGTGTCGAAAAAGCAGATGCTCTAGTTCCTAGGAGGGGAACATTCCTATGCTCAATGCAAGGTGGAAAAAATGGTCATTGCCACTCAAAGGAATTTTCTTTCCATGGGTAAAAGGGAATGTCAAGTTGCAAAGGCTAAGTGATTAAAAGGTTGATTTCACATAAGGCATGGTCAAAAGGTGGCTTAAACATGAGTCCAAGTGAAGTTGACTCAAGGCCAAAAGGTAAACATGGTCAACGTGCAATACAATAGTATAACTCAACACAAAGGAGCCTCTAGGGTATAAAGCCATAAAATAGTGAAGAAGAAAGAGAATGAGTCTCCAATGCACAAGTCATGGCGGGACTAAAGAGGACTCACGAGCCTACTCAATATAGCAGCATGGGCACCATTTTTCAGCGAGGATCTAACTAAGATTCCCATGTAAACGTTGGCTCTACAATCATATCATGATTTTATAAGTCGGCGAGTGAAAATGGTTTGTGAATCAAGAGATGATGGGTTCGACCCTATGGAAAAAAACATCGCAGTATGGAGGCTAGTATGTAAAATGCAGCGGAAAGTGATATTCCCTAACCTATATGCCAGTAAGAAAGCGATACATGGCATGACAGGTATGTCATCATGGAACCAAAGAAATTTCTCAAAAAAGTCTCCAAAATGCCTTATAAAAACAATCCATTCCCAACACTCCAAGCCAAAAGGTCAAAAAGTCCATAAGATAAAAATGAACTTTAGAAAAAATAATTTTCATTTTTCAACCTATATAAGGACTTTTGGACTCATAATTTTCTCATTTGTGTTTTGAGCAAGGAGTTGTGGAGAAAAACTCAAGCAAGCTTCCTCCGTCAAATTCAACCGTTCAAATTGCTTCAAATCTTCCAAGTAACCCTCTAATCATACTTGTTATAATTTTTTTATGCTTTTCAGATGTTTTTTCATAAATTTGACTGTAGGAAATTATTTTTAAAATTTCAACTCTGCATACACGTGGGTTGGATACAGGAAACCCTCATATAGAGAGGCCCTATAAATGACTGTGTAAAAAGAGAACCCGCGTGTGCGCGAGTTTAAAATTCCAAACATGGATTTAATGATATGAAACATCTTTTCTTGCAAGATGAAAATTACCTAGCGTGAAAGAGAGAACAGTGCCATTGATAACCAAGCGATGGAGGATCAAAACACATTAGGTGCTTTAAGAGGATGTGGTTTGTTAAAATTCTTCAAAATGCCAAACATGAAGATGAATACTCGATTGCTTGAGTTGTTGATTCACTACTGGAGTGAAAAAGAAGATGCGCTCATGATTGATCAGATGCCCCTGAGGATCAATATAGAAGACATTTATTTCATTACAGGTCTTTCCCGAAGGGGGTAGAGAGTGCACTCAACTAGCAGGATGAGAGGTAGTCTCAATGTAGAAGACTACATCCATATATACTGTCCTGGCAACCCTGAAAAGGTTGGAAGTCAGATTCCAATCAAGTTTGTAGAGAGTTTATCATTGAGAATCCTACTATTTACCATATCCAGGGTAAATGGTTTTGCTGCTCTACATTAGGCTTCACGCGTTTCCATGAGCCTAGCAGTGGAATGCCTCACTGCTGTCTTTGATTGGTGTGCACCTCTACTAATCAACATGAAGAAACAACTCACTTCCATCTAGAAGGGTCAGAAGAAGAATTTCAGATACGAAACTATCTTATGTTCCTTATTTTTTGAGAGAGTACCTGGGCTTCATCCCAAGGTATTATATACCATCAGTAGCCCGAGAGATCCGTGGATGGGTAGATGAGTTGACTTGATGAAATGCTTAGGGAGTGGTGAGGTCCCTAGGATGACTTTTGATGAGGAGTTTTTCCTTTGGTGGGATCAACAGGTCATTGCAGTCGAAGACTACCGCTATGGCAGAATGGATTTTCGAGGAGATTCAGATCTAGTGTTGCCACTAGACATAGCATGGGGTGCCATAGGTATAAATGATTTTTTAATTTTAAGTTTTTTTTTGATTTTCAATATAAATGAATTAAAAATATTTTTGATAGGACTATACGCTTACAAAATTATTGATCATGTTTCAGATGTGGGACCAGTGAGACCTGATGGACTTCCTCGACATAGGAGTCATGGAAGAGATGTCAAAGGGGCCGTAGATAAGACTTGGAGAGTCGTCCATGCAGTCCATAGAAACTTGGTGAGACTGACTCACCAGGTACCCATGGTGGCCATAGAGGAATCACCAGAGGTGATGCAGTGACATGTGGTGGGAGTACCACAGAATTGGGTGCAACTATTTCGGCGGGTGGCTAATATCATCATTTTCTTTCTAGCTATTCATCCAGAGAAAGATCATCAGATAGATGATCAGATGTTTTTGTGATTAGACATGATGATGGGCATAAGCCCAAATTTTGTAGGGCATTTTGTCCTAATTTTTTTATATTATTTTGGACACAAAAAATTATATCTATATACAGACGGTTTTATGATGATCATATATACAGATGATACCTTGATTATTTTTTATGTTTTAATGTGATGAATGGTTTATATTCCAATCTAATTCTTGATTAGCAATAGAATCTGCTAAGGAATTTTCTGATCATGGAATGTGAACAAATGTGATGTAAACAAATGATCTTTGCAATAAGCGCACTCTTAGAAATTGGCGATACAAATAAGGATCTCATACCCAATAGATGTTATTCAGTTGAGATACCACCAGTTGTGAATCTAAATAAACTACTAACGAATCAATATCAAGAGATATCGCTTCATATAGTAAATTAATAACAACAGTATATTCAGAAATATTATTTCAAGCGGGACCGATACATACTCCTCTCGAAACCATCAACTGGCCAGTTGGATAATAAATCACCGAAGCTGTGGAAGCAAGGCTACAAGTGTGTCTACTAGCACCATTGACAAACCCTAGATATATCAAATCTTCCATCAATACTTTCCAAAGTAGATAAAAAATATTGACATCATTAAAACTGATAGATAGATATGTACAATCATACAATATATACAAACAAGTAAATGTTCATATGAATCCTAAGCAAAGTACTTCTTAAGGTAGAGCCCATTTCTGGGCTCTGACAAAATTGTTTCCTTCAAAATCAATCAATTCATAGGCTCCCTTTTTCAAAACTCTCTTGACAATGAAGGGACCGTACCATACAAAGTTAAACTTGCCTGCCCCCAAGGCATCTTTGTCTTGATCGTAGATCAAGAGAAGGTCACCTTCAGAAAAATTTCTATGATGGACACCTTTATCATATTGAGTTTTTACCCTCTTTTTACGAGCTTCATTTATTGTGCTGGCATCTCGACACTGCTCATCAACATGTTCCAAAAGAACGAGGCATTCTTCGAGACTAGAAGTCTCAAGAAGAAGTTCAACATCTAGTTTAAGGGAAGTAATTTCACATTCGACGGGAAAAATGGATTCCAACCCGTAAACCAATTGAAAGTGAGTAAAACCAGTGGCAGTCTTAGCTAACATTCTGTATGCCCAAAGTGTCGGATCTAACGTGATGTGCTAATTGGATCTAGCTTTGTAATCATCCTTTCCAGGATGATTTTAAGGGATTTGTTCACAGCTTCGACCTTCCCATTGGCGCGAGGATAATATGGAGATGAATGCTCCTACCAGAAACCCAACTCGAGAGCCAATTCAAACATCAGTTGATTTTGGAAATGACTACCATGGTCAGTGACAATCTCTTTAGGAATATCGAACTGGGAAATAACTTGATTGAAGAGAAACGAGGCCATTTTTTCACTGTCATTCTTGAAAGTAGGCATAGCCTTAGCCCACTTAGTAAAGTAGTCTACGACCACAATGATATACTTGTGATTTCCCACCTAAAGCAGATTAAAAGTAGTAAAATCAATGCCCCACTTTGTGAAAGGACCGATGATGATCACAGGGAAAAGTGGAGTTGGATGTGTGCACATTTTCCGAGTATAAACCTGACAAGGATGGCATCTCTTGACTGCTTCAATACAATCTTTGAAGATCAAAGGCCAAAAGTAGCTTGCTCGCAATTTTTTTTGGGTTGTAGCAAGCCCAGATAAATGACCATTGTGGCAATCATTAAGCATTGACTCAACTTCTTCCAAGGTTAAACAATGTCTAAGGATTGAATCAATCCCGCGATGATATAAAGTGTCACCTATAATAATATAATTTATAGAGAGGTTACGCAATTTTCTATGCTTGTCCTTGGAAAAAGCGGGAAGAAACTTCGAAGTCTGGAGATATATAATGATATCTCCATACCAAGGATCTTGCGAGGAAATAAGAAATAGATTTCATCAGGAAAATTTTCTTCGTGAATGGTTTCTTCCTCACAAAGCAGCTCTGAGATCAACTCTGCAAATACTAAATATTTCTTAGATTTAGCCGACATGAATTCGAGGTCGAATTCTTGTAAAATGACAATCCATCTATTATATTTTCCCCCAATCACTCGCCTACCGAGAACAAACTGAAATGGATTGATGGTTGCTAAGACGAAAGTTTTTTGAAGCAGAATATAATGTCAAAGCTGTTGGACAACATGAATAGCTGCCAAACCTAATTTCTCAATGGGAGAATAGTGCGTTTCAGGACCAACAAAGCCTCGACTCAGATAGTAGATTACATGCTCACACAAGGCATCATCTTCCTGAACCAAAACCATACCAATAGTTGATTTTGCTACAACGAGATACAACAGGAAATATTTGCTATAATCAGGTGGACTCAACAAAGGAGCAGAGATTAATGCTTTTTCTAAGAATCAAAAGATCATTGCGTGAAATCATCCCATAAAAATGGGACCCATTTCTTAAGCAATCAAATAAATCCTTTTGTGATCTCAGCATAATTGGCTATAAATATCCTCGAGAAATTTTCTTTCCTTTGGAGTCTCTGAAGTTGATGTATGGAAGGTGGGGGAGGCAACTGAAGTATTGCCTCAACCTTGAAGGAATCTAAACGAATCCCCTCTATTGACACGATGAATCCCAACAACCGACTAGATGTGACTACAAAAACACACTTATTCGGATTCAACCGGATTTTATAAAAATGACATCGTTCAAAAATCAACCGAAGATGTTTAGGATGATCAATTCTCTTTCGAGAAAGAACAACTAAATCATCCAGATATGCTTCGATAATGTGCTTGATGTCGTGAAAAGCATATGACATGACCTGCTGAAAAGTATTTCCAACATTTTTGAGGCCAAAAGGCATCTTTTTGTATGTAAATGTACCCCAAGGATGAATAAAAGATGTATTTTTCTAAGCTTCTGGACATATAGTAATTTGATTATAACTAGAGAATCTGTCCATAAACGAAAAAATCTCATTACTCGCACATTCATCAATAATCTGATCAATAAGGGGCGTGGGGTAATTGTCCTTAGGACAAGCCTTATTTAGGTCCCTAAAGTCAATGCATACGTGAATCGTTCCTTGCTTTTTGTCTATGGGGACTGGATTAGAGACCCACTCAGTTAAAGGAACGAGGTATATGAAACCCGCCTTAAGGAACTTCTCAACTCAACTTTGATAGTTGCTGCTTTTCTAGGGTTAACAGGTCGAAGTTTTTTACGAATAGGTTTTGCATTCTCGTAGGTATTGATCTCATGATGGACTATAGATGGATCTATTACAGGCATTTTCTCATATGACCAAGTGAATAAATCACGAAACTCTTTAAAGAGATCGGTATAAGTTTGAATTTGTTCAGGGGAACAATCAGCTCCAATGAAGACATTTTCAATAATGTTGGGATTCCTAGAGATGTTCATCGATACAGTTTGTGAGATAATAGACATGTTACCTTCGACAGAAAACTGTGCTTGGGCCAAAGGGTTTAAAACTACATGAACATCACTAGTAAAAGGATTGGACAAACTTGACTCTACTTCTTGCAAATGAGGGAGGAAATACGAACGATGATGCAAATCATTCCATGGTCTTTCAACGCCCATCATTGCTTCTAGACTTTCTTCTTCAAATGGTAAGATAGTATATAAGCAATCTTGAGCAGAAGTTGAATAGAGAGTCCAAGCTGAGCCACATCTCCATCTAGCTCCTTTGGCAAGAAAGGAGTAGGATCACAATATGCAGAGTTAACAATGGACTCATAAGCAATTTCTACTTCAGACATAAGACATGCCATTCCACCTACCTGCCCCTCACCTAATATGGTGGTAGATGAGGGTAAGGGCCAAAGGTTCGAAAAATAATGAGTTCTAAAGAACTCTCTTTGAAAAGGTCCCTTGGAAGACGAAAGGAAAACAAAGGATGTGAAATAATGATGATACAATGGCATCCATATTGTTGACACCTAATCCTAATGATTGGGTGAATATAATGTAAATAGATAAATAAATAATATGAACATTCTTCAGGAGATGAAGTGAACAGTCTCTCCCTCGTGTATATAATGAAGACTTACCTGAAGGAATAAACACGAATTAAGTTTTGGTTGAGGAGTTACTGCTTGGTCTGACATGGTATTAGAGCCAACTCCCAAAATAGTTGTAACTCCCATCTACCTACTACTCTCTGTCCTCTGCCTACTGCTCTTTGTCCACTGCCTACTACTCTTTGTCCCCTCCACTGTCACTACTGTGTGCTGTACGCTAGTCTGACATTGGTATGCATTGATGCTGCTCCATATCTAAAACCATTATGAATGCTGCTCGTTGATGCTGCTCCATATCTAAAACCTTTTTGGCTCCTTCGGAGCTTGCACAGATTACAGAGAAACCCTAGTCTCATGGATTCTCGATCGAAATCTGCATGGCCTGTATACAGTCTTAGCACATTCACTGAGCTGCCATAGGTTTCTTGGAACTCTTTGTTCCACGACTCTTGCGAGTTTCACAGGTTTTTGTTTGATTGTATTTTGAGAGTTTTTCTTTGCTTCAAGGGTTCTGTTTTCCTGTTTTTGTCCCCTTATTATTTCAAGACATATCAGAATGATGCACAACCCTCCGCACTGCTTCTTGGATATCCACACATGTTGTTTCGAACCAGAACCTTAATCTAGTGTAAATGCTGGTGTTTGTGATCTGCTACATTGAATATTTGGGTGGCGATTCTTCACACTGATAAGATTGTCTTTTCACCCATCGATTAAGAGTAGAGTTGTGTAGGAACTGTCTAAGTTTTCAGATTGTTCCGGATAGATAAATAGCACTGTGGGTTATGAATTTATGCTTGAACTTTCAGCCACGTGTGTCATCCTTGGTCCACACATCAATATCAGCGCCACGCTCATCACCACACTGAATTTCCACCAGCGGAAGAAGAGGAGTGGCTGCACGAAAATTCAGGCCCAACGCTGATGCATCCAGCTACTTTATAGACATCGTTTTTTCTCAAACTATCGACTCTCCCTGTATTTTTTTGCAATATGTTTTAATACATATTAGAAAAGTTGTTAGTGTATGCTGATATTGTGTAAAAGTTGAAGATTACAAGATTGGTGTCAGAAGTGGGATACCCATGTGCATTTGATTTGACGTAATATTAGGCTCATGAGCTACGACGCAGTTAATGTGATAGCATTAGGACTAGAATGGCTTCCACGCACTAGCATCATCTACCCCTCAACTATTTGGGAATCGGGTTATATAAATTTAAGTGTAATTATCTATTTTTGGTACACTGACTGCATATTGGTATATGAGGAAGAGATTTGAAATATTTTGAGAATGCCTAGCTGATCTATGTTTTATATTTTCATTAAAGACAAAGACATTACATGGAGAGAATGCCCTTTTGAAATGTAATTTAAAAAAAAATAAAAAAAATTACCACCAGAAGTACAATTTTACTGTATATTAGCAGAAGTATTTTTCTATCAGTAGAAGTAATTTTTTTTTTACAGAATGCATTCAATCATATCCATGGTGGGAATAGTTCTCACTGGCAAGGAGAACTATCCTGAATGGTCCCGGATGATAAAACACACCCTCATTTTCAATGAGTTGTGGAAAGGAGTGTGTGTCGGAGATAGAGACAATGAACCAGTACAACCTACCTCAGACAAAGAGCTCATCGATTAGGAAAACAAGAACAAAAAATCTTATGCATTAATCGCAACATCTGTAAATGAAGAGGTGAGTTGCCATATTTTGTCATATTCAATTGCCTTTGAAGCCTTACAAGAGCTGAAAGAACTCTATGACTCACATTCTGCACTTGAAGTTGTTCAAATCATGATTAAACTCTTCACTCTTGAACTGCAAAAAAATGATCCTCTTGCTCTTGCATCTGAAGTAAAGTCTATAATGCATGATATCAAATCCATTAAAGTTGAATTGGATATTCCTCTTATCACTTTTCTCAAGGCACTTTATCCTACTTACTCCAATTATCTTGAGTCATTGCAAGAAAATGGAAATCTCAAAGATATCACTTTTGACTCTCTTGTGAAAAAGTTTGCTGAAAGAGAGAAAGTTTCTGGAAAGAAGATAGCCCATGAATCTTCTAAAAAGGCTGTGTGCCTTTCTCATAAAGAAAAGCATCCTACTCAAGATTCTTCAAGAGGAAGAGGTGGTCGAAGAGGAAGAGGAAGATATTTCAGAGGCATGGCGGGCAGACACTCTCATGGAGAAAAGGCGGCACTGCATTCGCTGCAAAAGAAATGGATCACATGATGCCTCTACATGCAAGCTACCATGGGACAAAATTGAGCAGAAAAGAAAGCAACAGAAAGGTAAAATTGATGATACAGACAAAGGTAAAGCACCTAAATCCACTCACTATGTTGTGGCACACTGTAATATTGGAGTAAATGAAGATTTATTTAATGCTTCACTTCCTTCTTGGAAAAATGATTGGTTGCTTGACTCAGGAGCAACCTGCCACATGACTCATAGAAAATATTTTTTTAAAGAATTTACTGACAATGTTGATGGAGTAGTATACTTTGCAGACCAATCAAAAATCAAGCCATCAGGGCTTGGCACAATCAGGCTTAAACTACCTGGTCTTTCAGACTTTCTTTTGCATCATGTTCTATATCTCCCACAACTCAAGAGAAACTTGTTGTCCTTGGTCCACATCCGCCAGCAAGGTCACTCTGTTCATATGTTTGATGGCAAGCTTGAGGTAAGAAAAGCATCTGGCCGCTCACTTGTCATGAGGGGAATAGAAGAAGAAAGGCTTCTCAAGCTGCAAGGAACCTCTACATGTGCACAACATTTCTCATACAATTCTCATCATGAAGAAGGTACTCTTCCATCAAGTTTATTATGGCATGTTATATTTGGACATTTGAACTATGACAGCCTCCGCTTGTTGAAGAAAAACGGTGTTGCTGGTTTGCCTATAATTCCTAGGAAAGTCAAGCAATGTGATGCTTGCATTCTAGGAAAGCATAGCAAACAGTCTTTTCATGATTCACATTCAAGAGCACATAGAAAACTTGAACTCATTTGTTCAGATTTATGTGGTCCAATGCTTGTTCCTTCTGCAAATGGAAATAAATAAATGATGACATTCATTGATGACTACATCAGAATGTGTTGGGGGTTTATTTATTAAAGAACAAATCTGATGCTTTTCAAACATTCAAGAATTTTCATAAATGGATTGACAATGATGCACAATATCATATTGGGTCTATTCACACTGATAATGGAAAAGAATACACATCAAATGAATTTGAAAACTATCTTCGCCAACATGGGATCAAACATCAAACAACTGTGCCTTATAATCCCCAACAAAATGGTGTAGCTGAAAGAATGAATAGAACAATCTTAAATATGGTACGATCCATGCTCTTCTTCAAAAATGTAAAGATAATGTTTTGGGTTGATGTTGTTCTATGTGCTGTATATATAAAGAATAGATTTCCATCTAATGCTATTAGAAACAAGACTCCTTATGAAATGTGGTATGGACATGTTCCTTCGGTAAAGCATCTTAGGGTCTTTGGTTCCACCTGTTATGCCTTGATACCAAAGGTGCATAGAAACAAAATTGGTGCTAGAAGTTGTAAGTGTATCTTCCTGGGGTATTCAAACACCTCCAAATCATATAGTCTCTATGATGAAGTAAATAAAAAGTTTGTTGTATCTAGAGATGTAATTTTTCTTGAATCATCCAAAACTGACAATGTTGTTGAGTGGCAACTTGATCGCTTGGATAGATTCGCAAAAGAAAAATCATTTCAAGAATTTGATAATTAGATTCCACATCTTAAAGGGGGGATTCCTCTACTAGATCAACATGTGGAATCTTCTTCTGAAGAACACTCTCCCCCGCATGAAACCCCAACAACAGATGATGCTTTAAGTGATGTGATTGATAGAATCGGGAGACTCAATCTTGATTCAGTCCCAACTCAATCAACGAAGCAGCTTGGACCATCTGAGAAAGGTCCCCCAAAGTGGCTGACAAAGACACTTGAAATTGTTCAACCTGATGAGGTTGGAAAGACAGGAACTAGAAATTCAAACCGGAAAAATGGAGGTGATGTGGATGACTCTAATTCACCTGTTGATATGGATGTTTCTTATGATTGTGAATTGAACATGTCTACAGATTTTGAACCAACTTCCTTCAAAGAAGTTGCTTCTCACGATGAATGGAAAGAAGTGATGGAAAAGGAGTATGATGCCCTCATAAAGAAAAGCACTTGGAAGCTGGTTGATCCTCCATTAGGAACCAATCCAATTGGCTGCAAGTGGGTCTACAAGAACAAGTATAAAACTGATGGCTCACTTGACAAGCACAAATCTAAGCTTGTGGCAAAAGGTTTTGCATAGAAGGAAGGGGTCGATTATGAGGAGACTTTTGGCCCCACAACAAAATGGCCTACCATCCAGATACTCTTTACACTAGTAGCTCAGAATGGTTGGAAGTCCATCAAATGAATGTAAAAACTTCCTTCTTAAATGGAGATCTAAAAGAGAATGTTTTTATGTCTCAGCCTGAAGGATTTGATGTGAAAGGACATGAACATAAAGTATGCAAACTTGTGAAATCCTTGTACGGCCTCAAACAAGCACGACGAGCCTGGTATGAAAAACTAACTGAGCATCTTCTGAAACTCAATTTCAAACATTATGATCTTGTTGATGCAACTTTATTTGTCAAGAAAGTTGGAAAAACAGTTGTATATCTTGTGGTATATGTAGATGATCTTTTGATGACAGGGAACAATGAAAGCTACATTGCATCCATAAAGAAGGAATTGGAGAAAAGTTTTGAAATGACTGATTTGGGCTATGTTCATTACTATCTTGGCATTGAAATAACCCAACATTCGAAGTCCATATTTACGCCGTAAGGCGTTTATCAACTCTCCTCATTGCCTACCTGTCATTTTGTGCACCATAGGATTAGATGTTAGACGATTAAACAAATTTCAAGCGTTAGATCAATGGCAAGAGGAAGAGACACGGACAAAATGGAAACGGGACAGACAGACCTGATCGACAGTAAATTGGAATTGAAAACCGCAAAGGATCGGGAGGAGGCATATCGAGTAATCAAGACGGCTCTGTGGTGTATTCAGAGTAATTCGGCTTTGAAGCCATCAATGAGAACCGTGGTGCGAAACCTGGAAGGGGACATGGAAACCATGGATACTCCATTAGCCTGCACGCTCCCTCTTGCCTCCTCTGTTGCAAATGAGACGCACAAAGTTTTGCCTGTGAAGGAATGCAGAATGGAAAATTTCACAAAGGTCACGACAACGTGCGACCCTAAAGTTTAGAAGTCCATACGGTACTACTGGCTTTGAAAGATCACAGGTTTAAAAAATTTATTCAAAGAGCATTTTTATTTAGATAGTAGATTTTGAAAAGCATTTTCAGTTTCTGCGCAGTCTCTGGACGTGACCACGAACTTGTTGTAACCTGCAGGGATTCGTGCCGGCATTCACGCTGAGAATCGATCAAATTGCTGTAACTGATCAGCTCTGAAAATGGAAGATGAAAATACGATGGGTGCCTCAACCCAGGCTGTCGCAGCATGGCCAGATTCGTCTTCTATTGGCACTAGTAGCAGCAGCAGCAATCGTAATTCTGGAAAAAGTAAGAAACGGCCCACAGATTCAAAGCCACAGTTGAGTCCCACCACAGTGGTGATGACAGACGCACACAATTTCTGCGCAAAAGTGCACAAGTTCACAGGAATGCCAATGCCCCACGCTGGAAGTACATTTGAAGATTCCGAGAGGCCGCCTTTGCTTTTCATGCCGAGAGCACGGCGACAGCAATTAATGTGCCACTCACCACGATTTCTACATTTTGTTGCAATCTCCCTTTAACTGATCATCTTCTCAACCTTCCACTAATGGAAGGTGATCCCCATACAAGTCATTTGTTGTTGCAACCTTCTGCTTTTGGAGATAAGGCAGGAAGTAATCACGAATCCGGTGACAGCATTTCCTTGTTGTTTGAAGAACTTTGGGATGAATTAGAGCTAACTCAAAATGTTGCAATATCAAATTTTAACATATAAAAGAGTATTTTACTCCATCGTCCTTCCCGGTTCCATGAAGTGTTAATAGTTGCTTCCTTACTGCAAATGCTCACAAGAGAAGTTTTTTCGTTTATTTATGTGAGATTCTAGCATGGAAGCTTCATTGTTTACTATGAAGGCTTTGCTTTTTGGGTTTCTTCATTTTGTAATTTAATATAGCGCAATTATATTATGCGGGTTATGGGAAGTTTTTGTTTTTGAGTTTCTTCGTTTCTTCGTTTTTGAGGTTTAAGATCCTAGAATTGTAGCTACGGTTGTCGATGTGCTGACAAAAATTTATGATCAATGTCTTTGTTACACGCTATCTTGCTACATTGCTTTATCACAGATTCCCTATTTAGGATAAGAAATCCTTAACCAGATGGCGAGTTCAGTCAATCATATTGGTCGAGTTAAGGATGAAATGGCTTGGGTGAAGCTACATTTAATCCATGTTCGGCTCTCAAATTCCTTTACCCCTAATTTGTTATCTGGCTTTCATATTAAAATCTTCTAAAAACAATCTAATGAATATTATGGCTTCACCCCAAGTAAAGCAATGTGGATGGAGTAAAATGTTTATCTGAGGTTTAGGTTTCGACCCTCTATTAATCGAAAATTCAGAAACCATAAACAAGATTGGATGATTTTATCACTTTTTATGAACCCATGAACAAGATTGGATGATTTTATCACTATAAATAATAATAATATTGTTCCCCAGAATTTTTGGGAACCTTTTGTCTAGATGCATTTTCTTATTTTATTGCTCCCTCTCTTATGTTTTGTTCTGGCTGTCTTCTTGCCCTGTTTTTCTGTTTGTGCGGTTGAGGATAGCCTGATGAGCGTGTTTCATTACAGGTGAATCGCTGGCTTGAAGAGATTGATTTGAATGGAACTCAAATTCAAACCTCTGGTAAAATTGATCGTGTTCACCAACAACTTGGACAAAATGCCAATGTCTAGCCACAGATTTATTTTCTGAAAAAGACATGCCCATAACAGTGCCCAAAACTGCTAGAGTTTTCCTTTGTGGACAATAATTTATAGGCAAGATTTATGACTTTCCCTATTCATTCTTAATCAATTTCTCATTATACACAAAGGTAAAGACAACGATCCAATCTACATATATAGATAAATAGATTGATCATGCAATGACCACGAGGAAGATTATTCATTATTTGGAATCAAATAAAATATGACCTAAAAAGAGGTTTAAGCTTTTCAAAATTCATAAGAGTAAGAAGATTTTACAGTTTCTGAAATTAGATGAATTATCCTTGTTATGAATGTTATTAGGTATTCCATCACAAGAACGCAGGGTATCAAAATCAAGGTCCTGGAAGATGATGATACTAGAATCTCAATTTGGGACCTTGCGGGTAAACATGAGTTCCATGCTTTTCATGATCTCATGTTCCCTGGTCCTCGGAACCCACATTTCTTTCTCATAATTTGTAGCCTGTTCAGAAAACCAGACAACAGACAACCCAAAAAGTTTCAAGAACTTGAAAAAGATATAATATATTGGCTAAGATTTATTATTTCAAATTCCAGAAGAGTAGAAACCTTTCTCACTCATGTCACAGTTGTTTTCACTCATATTGATAAAACTTCTGAAAGGTCAGAATTGTACTTATCAGCGGTCCAATGCGTTTACAGGCTTAGGGTTCGTTACACTGGCTTTGTTGAATTATCCCCAATCATATATACAATGGATGCAAGGTCATCTGGTTCAGTGAATAAGGTTGCTCATCATGTGCAGCAAACAAGCAAAACAATTTTAGAAAGGGTTCCCAAAATTTACGGAGTATGCCATGACTAAAAAGTGTTGTTGAATTGGAAATCTGAGCATTCCAACAAGCCAGTTATGAGATGGGAAGAGTTTGCTCAACTGTGTGAAACGAAATTCCAGCACTGAGAATGCAGTCTTTCTATGATGACCCAACAAACGTTGAAGAGAGGCGAAGATCCATAGAAGGCTCTTTGCATAAACCTGGAGAAATCATCTATTTTCAAGAGCTTGATTTCATCATAGTGAACTATGAGTGGTTTTGAGAGGAAGTCCTTGGACGTCTAGTAAGACTGAACAGCAAAAATCAATCTATTTTGGATCGACAGCAAAGGGGCTTTACAACTAGAAAAGGGTTGGAGGTGATTTTAAGAGAATATTTACAGGGTTCATTACCCGGGTTTGGTCCCAAAACTTTTGAGAATGTGCATCCAATTGACCTTGTGAGCACGATGTTGAAAATAGAACTATGTTATGAAAAAGATCCTGGCAATCACAATTCAAAGCTTTTCATACCCGCAATACTAGAGGAAGGTCGGTACAAGCCACAAACATGGCAGCTAGGTGGATCAAGCTACATCTACACTGGCTGCCATTTTGAGTGCGATGATTTAAATCATACTTTCCTCACTTCTGGATTCTTCCTAAGGTTGCAGGTATGACCCTCTGATTTTAATCTTTAGAAAATAATCAAACTGGAGCCTCTTTTATCTTTGAGAAGAATAGGAGACACGACTGATTTATGCTAGATATCAGAGATCTCATGTCCTGTTTACTGCTCAACCTCGGATAGAGTTGAAGTTGGATATCATATTCCCTAGGGTGCAAGGCATAATATGTTAGATTCACCCACTTATCCATTTAAGAAAAACTGATTCAGGATTGTAAGAAAGAGCTTCTACCTGAAGATTGTGAGCCATTACGTAATCACTCTCCCCAAGGAAATTCCTGACTATTACATGCAAATGGGAATATAGTGCTTATGTCTCCAACGCATCCCTTTGTTCATGGAAGGCAGGGAACACAGGGACTGCACCAAGGAACAAAATGAACTCTTCCATATGGTTCACTCTAGTTATCCCTATTTTGGATCGATAGCGAAGGGGATTTACAACTAGAAAAGAGTTGGAGGTGATTTTAAGAGAATCCTTACAGGGTTCTGTACCTGGATTTGGTCCCAGAATTTTTGAGAATGTGCACCCAAGTGACCTTGTGAGCATGATGTTGAAACTAGAACTCTGTTCTGAACAAGATCCTGACAATCACAATTCGAAGCTTTTCAGACCTGCAATACTGGAGGAAGGTCGGTACAAGCCACAAACATGGCAGCTAGGTGGAATGGGCTACATTTACACTGGCCACCATTTTGAGTGCGATGATTCAAATCACACTTTCGTCACTCCTGGATTCTTCTCAAGGTTGCACGTATGACCCTTTGATTTTAATCTTTAAAAATATAGAAAGAAAATAATCAAACTAGAGTCTCTTTTATCTTTGAGAGGAATAGGAGACACGGCTAGTTTATTCTAGATATCAGAGATCTCATGTCCTGTTTACTACTCAACCTCGGATAGAGTTGAAGCTGGATATCATATTCCCTGGGGTGAAAAGCATAACATGTTAGATTCACCCACTTATCGATTCAAGGAAAACTGATTCTGGATTGTAAGAAAGAGATTCCACTTGAAGATTCTGAGCCATTACATAATCATTCCCCCATGTATGTCTATTTATCTATCTCCCCAAGGAAATTCCTGACTATTACATGCAAATGGGGATACAATGCTTATGTCTCCAACGCATCCCTTTGTTCATAGAAGGCAGGGAACATAGGGAATGCATCAAGGAACAAAATGAATTCTTCCATATGGTTCGCTCTAATTATCCAACAATGCTTCAATGACCAGTTTGGAATCTATCAGTTATAATGACCCAACAAAGGTTGAAGAGAGGCGAAGAGCCATAGCATTCTCTTTGCATAAAGCTGGAGAAATCATCTATTTTCAAGGGCTTGATTTCATCATAGTGGACTGTGACTGGTTTTGTGAGGAAATCCTTGGACTTCTAGTAAGACTGAACAACAAAGTCAATCTATTTTGGATAGACAACAAAGGGGCTTTACAAATAGAAAAGAATTGGAGGTGATTTTAAGAGAACCTTTACAGGGTTCAGTACCCGGGTTTGGTCCCCAATTTTTTTGAGAATGTGCATCCAATTGACCTTGTGAGCACGACGTTGAAACTAGAACTATGTTGTGAACAAGATCCTGGCAATCACAATTCAAAGTTTTTCATACCTGCAATACAAACATTGAAGCTAGGTGGATCGGGCTACATCTACACTGGCCGCCATTTTGAGTGCGATGATTCAAATCATACTTTCCTCACTCCTGGATTCTTCCCAAGGTTGCAGGTATGACCCTTTGATTTAATCTTTAAAAATACACAAAGAAAAATAATCAAACTGGAGTCTCTTTTATCTTTGAGAAGAATAGGAGACACGACTGATTTATTCTAGATATCAGAGATCTCATGGATAATCAAACTGGAGTCTCTTTTATCTTTGAGAAGAATAGGAGACGCGACTGATTTATTCTAGATATCAGAGATCTCATGTCCTGTTTACTGATCAACCTCAGATAGAGTTGAAGCTAGATATCATATTCCCTGAGGTGCAAGGGATAATATGTTAGATTCACCCACTTTTCCATTTAAGGAAAACTGATTCCGGATTGTAAGAAAGAGCTTCTACTTGAAAATTGTGAGCCATTACGTAATCACTCCCCCATGTATGTCTATCTATCTATCTCCCCAAGGAAATCCCTGACTATTACATGCAAATGGGGATACAGTGCTTATGTCTCCAACGCATCCCTTTGTTCATGGAAGGCAAGGAACACATGGAATGCATCAAGGAACAAAATGAATGCTTCCATATGGTTCGCTCTAATTATCCCTACTTTGGATCGAGGGTAAGGGGGCTTTACTACTAGAAAAGAGTTGGAGGTGATTTTAAGAGAACCTTTACAGGGTTCAGTACCTGGATTTGGTCCCAGAATTTTTGAGAATGTGCGCCCAAGTGACCTTCTGACCATGATGTTGAAACTAGAACTCTGTTACGAACAAGATCCTGGCAATCACAATTCGAAGCTTTTAATACCTGCAATAATGGAGGAAGGTCGGTACAAACCATAAACATGGTAGCTAGGTGGATCGGGCTACATTTACACTGGCCACCATGTTGAGTGCGATGATTCAAATCACACTTTCCTCACTCCTGGATTCTTACCAAGGTTGCAGGTATGACCCTTTGATTTTAATATTTAAAAATATGGAATGAAAATAATCTAACTGGAGTCTCTTTTATCTTTGAGAAGAATAGGAGACATGGCTAATTTATTCTAGATATCAGAGATCTCATGTCCTGTTTACTGCTCAACGTCGGATAGAGTTGAAGCTGGATATCATATTCCCTGGGGTGCAAGGCATAATATGTTAGATTCACCCACTTATCCATTTAAGGAAAACTGATTCCGGATTGTAAGAAAGAGCTTGTATTTACTCATGAGGGAGACCTATGCACCACTTTTGGGGTTAATGTACCCTAGAAAGGATCAAATACAGCCTAGAAACATTTTTCAGGGACCATTGGGTTGCAGAAACTCAATAGAGATCGACAAAGAGGGTGATAAAGGTCATGCCAGTACAACTGTACCATATGACTAAATGAAGAAAGAAACAAATAACAAGATGGAGGAAAGTACATGCAAGAATTCAGACAACGTTGGGTGCCCACTAAGTTCAAGCCTTACAATTCAGTTCATTTGAAAATTGAATGCATGCACTTACACACATGTTTCCTGGAGCCCAACTTCACTGCTGTTGCTTTGAGGTTTGGAATATGAGCCCTCTTGAAATATTCAAGAGTCTACTATAGAATTGAATCCGCTGTGGGTAACCTGAAAAATCTGTCAGTGGCTGCGGCTACTTTTCAATCACTGTGCAAACTTTTTCCATTTTATTCCCAATGCACTTTTGAAACTCCAGGTCACTGAAATGGAATAACAGTTAGTCTTTCCCATAAATGGTCAAGAAACAGAAACTTGACACTAAAATGGAATAACAGTTAGTCTTTCCCATAAATGGTCAAGAAACAGAACATGACAGAAACACTGTTTCTTGGCCATTTATCTTCATCCCGTTTTGATTACAAAGAGTTGTGTAAATCCCAAAGAAAATACAGAGAGGATGGCTCGAATCATGTTTGAAGGCTTTAACACACTTGCTATGTATATTTGGCAGAATTACAGGTTTGCAGCCTCTAATACTATTTCCTCCTAGTTCCTTCAATATTAAAGTAGTTTTTGTAATAAACGTTTTTGAAATCTTGACATTTCCATCATTATAAAAACACAAATCCAATCGATCTTAAAAGCAAGTGGTAAAAGTATGTAATTTTTTTGATCAACTGAGATAGTTCAAAAGTTATAGAATGTATGTTGAAAAGGTATAGAATCTGTAAATTTAATATAATATAAGTGATTTTTCTTTATCTTCTAGTTTTGAATGACATTTTGTTTACTAATTTTTATATTTAGTGATTTTCTATATGTCACAATTCTTCTTAAATTTATGCCTTACGGCGTTTCCTTTGCAACATCTGTTGCAATTGCTAGTTATTTCTCAAAAGAAATACATTGGAGTTCTGTTAAACAAGTTTGGCATGACAGAATGCAATCCTCTTACTACTCCAATGGAACAAAACTTAAAGCTCACATCTATTGAAGGAAAATAATTTGCGGATGGAACAAAGTATAGACAGCTTGTGGGAAGTCTCAACTACCTAACTACTACCAGACCAGACATTTTGTTTCCTGTTGGAATACTCTCCAGGTTTATGCAAAAGCCTTGTGAGGGACATTGGTCTACTACAAAAAGAGTTCTAAGGTACTTGAAGGGAACTCAAGACTTTGGAATCAAGTATACATAGGTGATCGATTTCAGCTTGATTGGATACTCTGATTCAGAATTTGATGGAGACAAAGAAATTGGGGTATATACTTCAGGATATGCTATGAGTCTTGGATCAAGAGCTATCTCCTGGAGATCATGTAAACAATTAGTTCCAACAGATTCCACAACAGAAGCAGAACACATGGCAGCAGCTGAAGCAACAAAAGAAATTGTGTGGCTCAAGAAAATTCTTGAAGATTTGTAGGTAAAACAAGTACAATCAACTCCACTCATGATTGACAATACCTCTGCAATAAAGTTGGCCAAGAACCCAAAGTTCCATGATCGAATGAAGGACATCAATACTAAATATCATCTGATTCGACATCATGTTGAGGCCAAAACAATCCATCTTCGTCATTGTTCCACTAATGAGAAAATTGCAGACATATTCACCAAAGCACTTGGAAGAGAAAATCTTGAACGATTCAGAATGATGCTTGGTCTCACCAACATCCCTTCATATTAAGGGGGGGAATGTTGACACCTAATCCTCATGATTGGGTGAATATAAGGTAAATAGATAAATAAATAATATGAACAGTCTTTGGGAGATGAAGTGAACAGTCTCTCCCTCATGTATATAATGAAGACCTACCTGAAGGAATAAACACGAATTAATTTTTGGTTGAGGAGTTACTTCCTGGTTTGACACATCTCATAAATCCAATTCCTACCTAAAAGGAGGTTGTAATCTAGATTCGCATCGACTATCTCTACTTCAATATTCACCACCTTTCCCCCAACACAAATGGGAAAGGTTGGGATAATCTCATGCAACCTATGAGAATGACTATCAAATGTTGTCAAGAAAGTTGGTGAAGGAACAACTTGAGGCGATCCATTAGCCTTCCAACATGACATGGAAATTACACATGTGAAAGCTCCCTCATCGATTACAGTTCGAAAGATATTGGTCTTTCGATATGTAGACTTTATCTAGAAAGCCAAATGATGTGGGAGTCTTTCCTTGGTGTTTGACATCTCGAATGCAATCACAAGAGAATTTTTTGGATCAATTGCTCTAATCACAGTGAGTAATTCATCCTTTGTGCGGGGCATGAATGGAGTACCTCTAATGCTAACATAGCACAAGGAATCTGAGCTAGATCTTCTACAATTGAGTAGTTCTGAGTTGCCCTAGCATTAGGGTTAATGGTCGAGTGTTTTGCGGAGCCTTTCGGCATTCAAGGTTTAGACTCAACAAAGGGCCTCAATATGGAGTGGTTCTAAAGCATCAGAAGCAGACTTAGCCTTAGATAAATTTGATTCACCATAATCACGTGATCGTGTAACAACATCAATATGTGAACTCATCATGTAGACATTTGATGTATTATCCCCTTCCTGGTTTCTCCCTACGGGGTTACCAGTACTAGAGTTCGTGTGAGCAAGTAACTACTACCTTTGAGGAAAAGGGTCAGTGAGGACAACCTAGGAGCTAAAAGAACCCTCCTGAACTAATAAGCACTGAGCATCTTGGATCTTAGGGAAACGATGAGTCAAATGATCTCCATTGCACAACTTGCATGGAAATTTTACTTTTTTCTTGGACTCTTTCCTACCCCCTCTAGCATCATTGTCAGGTTTGTTTGCGTTGCCCTTCCCATCCTGGTTATTTTTCTTACCTCATCCTTTCTTCTTCCCATGAAATTGTTGGTTTCCTTTGGGGTTAGAAGTTTGGACAACATTTATAGACGTAGGTTGAGAAGGCATATGTGTTGATGGCGATGCCTGCATAGAAGAAGCAGTTTGTAAAGACAACTGTTGTAATTGATTTAGCAGGTTAGTTGTGTTAGCATTGATCGATCAGACTAGCCCATTGACATGAGGACTTGGCTATATAAACCTTGGAACAAGGAGCATCAGGCTTAATGTTTTGAAGAACCCTAGATTGAGAATATATAAGTTCTAACTGCTAAGCCCTAAAAATAGCCTGGTCTTCAGTGAACACACCGAAGAGCGACACATCCTTAGAGATCTTGGGTTGTAAATATTTAAGAAACCATTCAAGAAGGAATTCTTATGGAATATTAGCTTTAATGAGCCTCTTCCTCCTCCTCCATTCCTAGGTGTGATAAGATATGTGGGTTGCCTGATCCTGGTGAAAATTAGCCAATAGCTCAGTTCTAGCATCATAGCAGACATGCAACTAAAAATGGTTCAAAAATATTGTAGCCAAATCATCGAAAGAAGTGAAGGTTCCCCCCAGAAGTTCAATGTACCACTTAGCTACATTTCTGGTTAGGGTACATTGGAATAATCTCAACCTGATTGAATCATCTATCATAGAGTTTGACGAACACCATAAGTGAAAAGTGGTTACATGGTCACTTGGATCTTCACCAGTGTTCCCTTCAAATTTAGGTATGTCTGAGGGAAGTTTGGTCAGAACTAGAGGCCAAATTGGGTTATATCTAATCAGATCATTAGTCAATTTAGAAAGATCTGGTAAGTTTAACATTACCAAAAAATATAGTCGTGGAGGACCCTGAGGATTCCACCCGGTGTGGGAAGAATTCCTAACATTCTGAAAAGAATTCCCTAGATTTGTGAAGGAACCAGGTTTCCTGAAGTAATTTGTAGAGCCACCTGATCCATAAGGAGTTCTTTGTGGTCTAGAAAAAACTTGAGTTTGACCAACTCCTACTGAAAAATTTCTATAGCTAGTGAAATTGCCCCCTAAAGAGGTGTTAAAAGGAGTAGAGAGCCCTTGGTAAGGGTTCCATGCATGACTGTAGGGAGAAAAGTTCTGGAATGAACTAATAAATGAATATGGCATATTCCCCTATTGGAAGAAGTAAGATTGATTGCTGGCTCCAAGTCCACTAATCGCAAGGTTTGTCCAACCTTGTAAAGGATTATAACTTTGACCCATAGAGGGAAAAGGTACCGATCCTAAAGATGGGTTGGAATGTGGTATATGACCACTCCCAGAAAGAAAACCCTGAAAATATGCTGACCCACTTGCCATAGAAGTCATGGATGTGGAGGAAGTTGATGGAATACTTAAGGGAACCAAAGGAATAGCACTAGCCGACATTCCAAAAGGGAAAAAACCAATGCCAAAGGCAAAATCTTGAGTACGCCCACTCGAAGATGGAATGGAAGTAGAGCTAAATATAGTAGTGATAGGAGTAATGAAAGGTATGTAAATCATTCCTCCTGCTTGTATGGATACAAGAGTTTGCATACTAGTAGCAGTCATGGTGGATGACATGCTTCGAATAGTGGTCATCGAAGGAAAATATTAAAAGAAACCTAGGCTTGAAGGCCTATTGGTCGGAGTCCCAGTGTATAATAAAACATCTGGGTGGTTGGGAGGAAGAGGAGAATTGGAAGCCAAAAGAGACTCTTGAAGCTCTTCGACCTCAATAATGTTTTCTGACTGGAAGAGGACTCTTGAAAGAACTAGAGTGTTCCTCTCCAACTCTGTACTTGTACCAGGTCTATCTTGTAAATCAATAACTCCAACTTGAGGATCAATCTCCAATGCATCTGCTGCCACTGATTGAAAATCACTGGCATAATTTATCCTACACTTTCAAGGAGAAGGCTCAGGACTCGTAGGTGAAAGCCCATGAAGCCTCCTAGACCGACAAACTGGTCGATAAGCCACTTTTAATTATTTTTAAGAAATCTAATTAAAGACTCAAAAAAGTTGTAAAGCTAGGCCTAATAGGAGCAAAGATCACTCTCTAAAAATCCCTAAATATGAAATCAATCAAACTACTTTCAAGTATTTTCACTCCGAGTGATGAGGACTGGACACCAAAATACAAGAAAGCGAAAAAATAAGGACTTTTCGAAAATAGTCTGGGGTAATGATGGTCCAGGCCTACTAGCAAAGGTAACATAAACAGTTAAGCTAACCTCCAGACAACAGCCTTTGCCGGTGCAAGTGCCAAAGCTTCGCAAGGGTACCCTTGAGAAGTACTGATGAATGTGATGCAACATCTTCCTCAGGTGCCATGGGATTACCCTCTACAATCACCTATGTGATCCATAGGAAAGGCAACTATGGGCACCAATTTGTATCAAAAGCTGGGCATAACCGTCATGAGGCGGGATCAACAAGTAGGAAAGGGGGTATCTCTCTTCCTTGTCTTCACTCTCCCTCGTGCTTAACTCCCAGTCACTGAGCTTTCCTGGTCTTTCTAACAATATTGGATTTCTCTCGTTATTCAACTTCTATGTTAAATGATAATTTGAGTGGCCTTGGAGAGTTAACTCTCCACTCACCTATTCCAAGGCCCTAAAGAACTTAAACTTGTTGGTGTCCATTAATGACAAAATAGAAAAGTTCTAGTTCTTTTTATTATATTGATTGATTTTAGAGGGTTTTTCTTTAAGTCAAGGGTATAGTGAGAGTGAAACTGATGATGTTTTCGATGCAAAACCAAACAAAACAAATTAACAAAAATATCACAATTACTCAAAAACAAAACCAAAAGAAACCAAAGACCCAAAGGCTTGGAAAGAAAAAGAACGGAAAAAGCTATGTTTTTGTCTTTTTTCTTTTAAGGAAACTAAAGAAACTTTTGAGGCCACAAAAAGAACTATTAAATTCCAAAAATCAAGAAACAAGCATAAGGAGCCCTTATAGGTTTGCAAGTTATAAAATTCATTAATAAACGAAACTTGAAACAAGGACTACAAACTCGCACAAATTGACCTGAACAGTAGTAAAAGACTTCAGCAAACAGACAAAATGTCAAGAAAGAAAAACTCTCAAGATTGCCAAAGAGACACTCAAAAATCATGAAAAGCAGCAAGGCCAAACAAAAAGGAAAGCAAAGAAACGCACTTTGAAATCTAGGTTATAAATGAAATCAAAATCAATTTCTTGCTATGGAAAACCAGAACATCCAAGAACTTCAAACAAAAGACTTGAACCCAAGACACAAACCAAAATATTGCTCCAAAAGCAATCCTAGGCCAACTAGGTTTTTCACTGAGAAGGAGATTTGAAAATGAGAACTTGCAACAGAACTGAGTTCTATAGACAGTGGATGACCAAAAAATAACAGAAGTCACCAGGAAATAGACCTAACTAAGCAAAAATATTTTGAAAAAACAATCCAAAATTATGTATATGTGACTGTGTAAAGACACAGAGGTGTGCACATGCATTTCAAACATAGGAAACTCACGTATACGCGAGTCTACTTGAGGAAACTAGCATGCATACGCGACTGTACTCCAAGAAAAAAGCATATAAAAGACTCAATCAAGAAAAACAAAAATCAAGGCTTGATCTAGAAGATCAGACTTGATGCCTGGGAAGCTAATAAGTCAAATAACACTGTAAAAGCAAGCAATCAAGAAAACAAACCCTGATTGAGAACAAACAACCCAAAATAGGAAAAACAAGAATGTTTTCCCCAGCGGAGTTGCCAATTTTGTTGTGGGTGGGAACACCCTAAGGTCTTGGTTTGAAAACCCCAATAGAGCGGAGGGAAAACAACAACAAGAAATGCTCAGACAAACAATCTAAATTCTTATACTACTGAACTAGGAAGAAGTGACCTTACCTGGAGGTCCTACGTTTGGGTAGATCCATTAGGGTTTAAACCGTCTGCTTCCTCTGATGGCCTTGAAACCTGTAGATTATCCAAGCAAAGCATATACAATAGTAGTAACATAAATCATATTCATGATATATACGCTAGATCATATAAGAAAATGAACGATTACACATTAATATAATATTTATAAACAAATGACAACATGTATCAATGCATAAACACGATAAATATCAGAAACATAACAACATTTCTTTATTGATGTAAGCTGCAAGAAAGGTGGAAACTACAACCCGAGTCTTCCTCCAACTCCAAACGGAACCATCTTGTCCTGGCCTCAGTAATCTTCCTCTATCAAAAAACACAAGGATATCACAAGAGGGATGAAGGATATCTCGAAAGAGGAAACAAGAGTTTCCTAAAGCTTGGGGAGTGCAGGAGGCACAGGGATTTCTTCATAATCGATCAGGGATCAATAAACTATAATATCAATATCTAATCTCTTCCTTCCCTTTAGGCCTTCCCATGGAGGTTTATTTATACTTCTCCAAATTAGTTTTTTCAGTTGGGAAATAGTTGGGCCACAGGCTATATTAGGTGAGTAATAGGTAAAACCCATAAACTCCACCCAAAATTAAGGAGATTTATTATTTTTAAGTGTTTTAACACATATATGCAGGTTGGGTATATGATCACCCGTGTGTACACACTTTTAACATGGGGAAAAGTAGCGTATAGGAAATAAAACACTGTTTTTTAGATTTTGGACCAAGTCTGGAAAGGAAGGGTTGTCCTGGGCCATAACTAGAGCATCAAATCTACCAAGAGTGGAAAATGGTGCTATAACAGATTCCCTCTAATAGATGAGGTCAGAAGGGGTACATGATGGCTGAAATGTATTAAGTGTATAGAAGGAATCATGCCTAGACTGAGGAGGAGTTCACCAGAATTCAACCGGCCATGCCAGTGAAAGAGATCAAAAAGAAACTGTTGTCTAAGGTAGGCATACCCATGATCAAAGATAGTAAAGCATGTTCACATGTCAAGTACAAAAGTGGATCCAATATGCATATAAGTATAAAGGAATTGAAGATACATAATGGATCATACGATCATATCCAAGTAAGTACATGTGTGAATATCACATATAAGGAATTGATCAATGATGCTGAAGTATGAAGCTGATCACTAAAGTCATAAAGCTGATCCAAAAAGTACCAAGTGAAATGGTGGAATAAATGGTACTACACTGTAACTTGGGTGCCAACATATAGGATGTCACTATAAGGAATTGCAACATATAAGGTGGATGGTGTCAACTAGTAGCAATAGGATCAATTGACAAGTGAGCCAAGAAATGTTGATGCAAATCCGAGGTCTTCACCAACCGCCGTGGTACATTTCTACATAATGGGAATAAATGATCTGAGGTTGACCATGTGAGAAATCATTTGATTACTAGTCATTGATGTATACCGTTAACAAACGCGAGACTACTCAACGAAAATGATGATGAGAGCCAAGGTACCCAGTACAATCTAACAAGTGTGAATAAATGAGCAGTAGTCAAACACTTGGAAGAATCTATCAATCAGGAGACAATGATGTTTTCCCACTGTCAATAGCGAAGGAGTCTACCACTAATGAATGCAAACCCTAAGGTACTGCCAAATGGACACTAGAAGTCAATGGGAAAATATCCACTAGAAGGAAGGAATTAGGGATCCTTCATCAATCTAGCGCGAGTGTAACCTGCAGGCCAATAATGTGGAAGGAATCAAATGAATGAAGATGTAGTAACCCAACCAAAGTATGTTTCTGGCATACACAAGATGTAGCTAGTGCATGATAGAAACCCTTTGAACCAACCAATAATGAAAGCTGACAAAGAGGTGAGGAATCCACCAATAGGGTCAAATGTAAACCAAGGTACTACACGAATCCCAATGTGTGATAATGAAAGTTGATGTCGAACACAAGGGAAACCACTCAGTCAAAGACCCATGATATTGATCAATACTGAGCAAAAGGTGACCTATCAATAATGAAAATAGGGCCAGGGTGCAGCTCTAGATCTATTCTCAGAGCAATTTTTCATAGTTGATAAGAGAAAGACCCGCCAACAAGAAGTCACTGGAGACCTTCTCAAACCAGAACGAGAAAAGGAAAAAATAGCTTATGTGATAACGAACATGACTTTGATAACTAGGGATGGCCGACTGAAAAATAGGTCAAGAGACACCGTAGAGATGCCGACTCAGGTTTACTTCCCTTGAACAAAAGCACTCAACTGTGACTACATGGCAACATATGATAACTTTGTATAAGTTTGTCATGCATGAGGCACAAGCAAACTCTCCATATGATTGGAAGAGATAACCAATCAGAGGAGTACTGACTCAAAAACAAGGTTAAGGCTCTCCTAAGTCAAACTAAAACCCATCCCAATGGAGGAAAGACTTATTTTTTGAGTGCTTTGTTCAAGGGCGACACAACTAACTCGAGCTGCCATCAAATATGGAAATAATGTCCCGTTCCCGCTCTTTTTTTTGGAATATATATTTTTTTTGTCTTTTTCATATTTATGAAGCTTGAAAAGGAATAAAAGAATGCTATAGTATAGTGGAAAGAATGAGTGTCGAAAAATCAAATGCTCTAGTTCTTGGGAGGGGAACATTCCTATGTTCAATGCAAGGCAGCGAAACTGGTCAATGACACTCAAAGGAATGTTCTTTGCATGGGTAAAAGGGAATGTCAATTTGCAGAGGCTAAGTGATTGAAAGGTTGATTTTGTAGAAGACATGGTCAAAAGGTGGCGTAAACATGAGTCCAAGTTGAAGTCGGCTTAAGGCCAAAAGGTGCACATGGTCAACATGCAATGCAGCAGTACAACTCAACACAAAGGAGCCTCTAGGGTATAAATCTAGAAAATAACGAAGAATAAAGAGAATGAGTCTCCATCACACAAGTCATGGTGTGACTAAAGAGGACTCCGAAGCCTACTCAATATAGAATTATGGGCAACATATGTCAGTGTGGATCTAACTAAGATGCCCATGTAAAGGTTGGCTCTACATGGAATCGAGTGAAAATGGTTTGTGAATCAAGACATGATGGGGTCAACCCTATGGCAAAAAATATCGCAGTATGGAGGCTAGTATGGAAAATGCAGTGGAAAGTGATATTCCCTAACCTATATGCCAGTAAGAAAGTGATACCTACCATGATGGGTTTGCAACCATGGAATTGAAACAATTTCTCAAAAAAGTCTCCAAAATATCCTGTAAAAACAACCCATTTCCAACACTCCAAGACAAAAGGTCAAAAAGTCCATAAGATAAAAATCAACTTTAGAAAAAATAATTTTCAGTTTTCAACCTATATAAGGACTTTTGGACTCACAATTTTCTCATTTGTGTTTTGAGGAAGGAGCTGTGGAGAAAAACTCAAGCAAGCTTCCCCCATCAAATTCAACCATTCAAATTGCTTCAAATATTCTAGGTAACCCTCTAATCATACTTCTTATAATTTTTTTATGCTTTCAGATGTATTTTCATAAATTTGACCATATGAAATTATTTTTAAAATTTCAGCTCTGCGTACATGCGGGTTGGATACAGGTAACCCACATATACGAAGGCCCTATACGCAACTTTTTAAAAAGAAAACCTGTATGTGCGCGAGTTTAAAATTTAAAACATGGATTTAATGATATGAAACATATTTTCTTGTAGGATGACAATTAGCTGGCGTGAAAGAGAGAATAGTTCCATTGATAACCAAGTGATGGAGGATCAAAACGCGTTAGATGCTTTGAGAGGATGTGATTTGTTAAAATTCTTCAAAATGCCAAACATGAAGGCAAATACTCGATTGCTTGAGATTTTGATTCACTACTGGAGTGCAGAAGAAGATGCGTTCATGATTGATCAGATGCCCCTGAGGATTGAGATAGAAGCCTTGAACCTAAGACACAAACCAAAAACATGCTCCAAAAGCAATCCTAGGCAAACTAGGCTTTTCACTAAGAAGGAAATTTGAAAATGAGAACTTGCAAGAGAACCGAGTTCTACAGACATTGGATGACCAAAAAATAGCAAAAGTCACCAAGCAACAAACCTAACTGAGCAAAAATATTTTTTCAAAACAATCCAAAATTATGTATGCACGACTATGTAAAGGAATATAGGCATGCACACACATTTCAAATACAGGAAACTCGCGTATACACAAGTCTACTTGAGGAAACTAGCGTGTGTACACGACTATGCTCCAAGAAAAAAGCGTATTAAAGACTCAATCAAGAAAAACAAAAATCAAGGCCTAATCCAGAAGATAAGACTTGATGC
>APFE031355313.1:0-60000 GCA_000404065.3 Pinus taeda | reverse complement strand
AAATGGATAATTGAGAACATCAATATTGCTAATATGACATTCTTGACTTCAAGAAAAATAGTCATCAAGTCTTTTACAACTCAAGATTTGAAGAAAATGTACCATATACTTGACCCACAGAAGGTATATGGAAAATATTTCCTCGAACAGTTGCAAGTGAGAATGAGGTGGAATGATATCCAATTAGATGATGGAGATCCTACCTAAACAAATAGAAACATGAAAAGTCTAGTATGTACTCTTTATCTTCTCTTGCCTCTCCCTATTCTTATGTCACAACTATGATGTGTAGGCTATTAGAGTACCCTAATACAACTAAATTCTCAGTTGAATGAGTTCACGTTATTGAGGCAACATCAGATTCTTATATAATGTATTGGGGCACTATCCTTTCAAATAATATTGCCTCCCAAATATGAGAATATAGAAAAATCGGTATGTTACTACCAGAGTAGTTCCACCATTCTTTATGAGCACATATATCATGGATGTAGTCTATTTCACTTCAGATTTCCCAATCATGGGATGGAAATGGACCATTCATGACCCCAATCCTATCCATGTATATCATGAAATCTAGTGGGAGTCAAATTTCCATGCCCATTTTTACAAAAGTTTCCAAGGATCCATTCTGTCAATACACCAAAGCATTTTTTTATAGAAGAGCCCCAAGGTTGTCCGAAGAAGCCAAAATTGATTTCATACCTATAGGCAGGTGGTTTGGTGAAGAAATATTTATCTGTGTTAGAGCCTATGGAAGTTTGGAAGCTCCTCATGCTCTCCCATTATATGTCCTAGATAAACTACCGGCCAAGGAGATTTCCTATCAAAACGTAGAGGATGGATTGACAAAAACCCTAAAGGAAGCCAAGAAATTGCTATGGCCTTCATTCTCTATTTAGTGTGTTGTATATGCTCTACACGATTTCAATCATGCTTCGCTTGAAATTGATAACATAAAATGTTTAAATCTTGCTACCTTGCTTGGAAGACAGTTTGATCCAAACAAAGTAGCACAAAATGTTACTGCTCAAGTAAAAATCAGGCAATTCAGTCATGAAGATGATGACTATGATGACCGCTTTGAATTTGTCGATATATTCTCACAAGTACAACACCTGGCTACATTAAAACTTAATCCATAAAAGTTAGCGTAATTCAAAGTATACAGGGAAAAAAGACTGCAGAACATCCCTTTGGATCTATTAAGGATTTCTCAACCAATTTTCCAAAAAGAGCAGAATTTAGAAGAAAATCTAGGACAAAATTTAGAACGAGACTCAAATCAAGTTTCTAAAGATATTAAAGTGGAAGATAAATCCACATAAATCCACACTGATAAAACACCCTTCAATAATGAGCTGGATGGAGCTTCGAAACAGTTTCCTCAGCAGTTAAAAGGACAACAAGGGACTGAGAATACTAAGCTAGAGAAAACAGTCGACACACCCTAGAACACTAGACAAAGCTCATTTACTGATAGAGCTTATGATAAATCTGTCAATACAAATGAAATTGAAATCATCCCGACATTCCCTTCATCATAAATTGTCCTTAAAGTGGAAGAAATTCCTCCTCTCGATGTCTTTTACAGTCCCAAACATCGGGTTGTGGTAAAAATATGGAGGAAAAGGAGAAGAATGGAGCAATCATCAACAGTCATTCCCAGTGATATACCAATGGACATAGTGTGGAAGGATACATAAACTGATCCTTTAGAGAATTTAACAAAGTTGTCACAGTTTGTAGGTGCTTATGCATTTGCCACGATTGATAAAGCAACAGAAGTTTGACAACTAATAAAGGAAAAGGAAGAAAAGATTCAACAGTTGGAACAACAGTTGGTAGAGGAAAAACAAAGTATTGATCAATAAGTGAAGACAAAATTGTCTCAACTCCAACATAACTTTGATCAATTAAAGCTCCAACATCGAGTAGAGATCCGTAACAAAGGTACTCAATTCCGATAGCTCAAGTTTTCACTTGATCAACTGAAAGACAATCCTAAAGTGGAAGAATTTACAAAGGAAGCATTGGATCTAAACACTTGTTATCACAACAACAAGCGATATTTTGTCAGAAGTTATCAATCATCAATCCACTGTGTTTCAAAATTGATTCATTGATGAATCAATCATCCGATCTAAGGGTGACTTTCAATTAAATTGATGATAAAATCTTAGGTGTTATAACATGGTAGGATACACCAGAAGGTAAAGCAACGAACCTTCCCAAAATAAAGGAATCTCACAAGGAAATCCTCTTTACTGACTGAGACATTTGGTTGAAACAGGGAGAAAGAGAAGTGTCCAAGGCAAACAATGTTGCCAATAACATCATTGAAACTATCAATGATAACCTACATAATGCCAACCTGATTCAAGAATGCCCACCTGGTAATCTTCCTGATATTAAAATTCTGGAAAGGAAATGGTAGGAAATTTCAAAGGAAAAGGAAGAAGCAATCAAGAAGTTGATAAAAATTGATTGGGAGATGTACTAGAAATATCTTTTGAAGCCACACAGTTAGTGGATAATGCTCCGCTGCCTTGATGACTCGTCCACTCATATGATTCCTACACTTTCACATGCAGTGTACACTAGACAACTACACATGAGGATATGCCATCCCCCTGAATTTAAGCCAATGTTAGATATGTATGAGCTCGTGAAATGAATGGAAGAATAGAAACAATTACATTCATGAGCTCGCCATTCCAACAACGTCTATTTTTGTCCTATTGTCTCTTATTTTAAGGAGAGTTGTTTCAACCTCCTCAACACTTTTTATGTATTTTCTATTTTTATATTTTATTTTTGCTATATAAACCCTTTCATGTATACAAAGAAAGGATCCCCAAATTTTATAAGGAAAGGCTTTGGAAGCTTTCACTTCTCTAATTTTAAGCTTATCTTAGTAGAATGACTAGATCAGGGTCATGAAGTTTTGTAGAGAAGGCTTTGAGAGCTTGCACTTCTGTATTCTTGAAACCATCTTAATGAGAAAGACTGGACTAGAACTATTTCTTTCATGAGCAGAGTAACATACATCGGGTACTTTTATCATTGTATTTTTTTTTTTTTATGAATTGATGGTTATTCCTCTTTATATTTTTTATTATATGTATCTTTTCTAACGCAATTCTGCATTAGTTCATTTCTAAACATGCTAGAATTGTCATATTTAATACATATATAAGCGATTTATTAAGTTATTTGATTGTGATACGAGTTTCATCAATTATTTTGATTAAATATTTAATCAAAATAATTATCTTAAACACTTTTCTTTTCTGCAAGTGTTTAATTAATCTTTATTATCATGCACTAAGGACAATTATTTTAGATTGCATAAACATAAGTAACCCTAGGTAATAGATAGATTAATACATGTATTTTAGTTTATAATCACTTCCGTTTATCACCTAAATTTGGTTATAGGCACTCTACATCCATTCTATCACATTTTATTGGGAAACTCGGCCCATTATATCCAGTCTAAGCCACTATTCCAAATGGAAAAGGGACAATATTCAAGTCCCTGACCGGGTGTTTATCCCCAATGTTGTTGCAGCAATTTTGGAGGCATCAACACATATGCACATAACACCACATGTACAACATGCACGCAATAACACATGTACATAACACTGCATATCCAACATGTACATAGCATCATCTGTACACAACACTGCATATCCAACATGCGCACAACACCATATGCACACATCATTGCATATCTAACATGTACATAACACCATCTATGCCCAGCACTACATATGCAATATTCACACAACATTATCTACACCACCCTGTACATAACATTGCATAACAACATGTACACACACTATATATACACAACACCACATGCACACAACATAATAGATGCAACATGTACAACATATACAACATATGCACAACAATAAAACCACATATTTGAAACCACATTGTCTCTACCAAGCAACCTTGCTTCCAGTGTCTCTCCGCCATCCATGCTTGTCCTAGAATGTCGCGCATCACACTGTTTTCATTTCACTGATGTATCTCTCAGCATTAGCCTGTCCATAACATAAACATAGACATAGTATAATCACATAATATCAGGTCATATCCACATGATACTGACCTCATAGATCTGTCAGGCTACTCTTCCCACTTGATTCCTCATGAACCAGGAATCTCTTCATGCCATTCACATGCATAAGGAATCTTTCCTCCGCAGGAACGATTCCTAGTGATCTTATCAGATAGTGACATTGATACATACATATATATAACATTAGCACAAAACAATCATGATCTCCTCATAAAACAACATACCTACATACATACATCTATACACAATCATGATCACAACATAATTACAAGATATCATAAGGTCAAGGTTAAGAGAACTTCCTTTATCCATGCAACACATGTACAACATTGAGAAAAACAATTCCCAACGTAGCTAAGGCATTTGATGCCTCAAATCTATTTAATTTACCTTTCTTGATTACTTTTCTCATGACTGTCCCACCATCGTCCATTTACACCAGTGGACCCAACCAATCCAACTAGTTGTTATACGCTTTACTTCAGCTTCCCTTATACATGTACTAAGATTCAACCATGCCTTATATCACCTATTAGGTTTCATTCAATTCTCCCTGGGCTCATTAACTTTCCTCTTTCCTAACCAATTCCCTAGACCCCAAACATAAAAGGCAAGACAAGAAACAAACAAGAAGAAAACCATGGCAAACCAACAACAATATGACACCACAACCAAAGTGTCATGGCCATGCACAAGACGCAAACAAAATTGTAATCAAGTACAACAGATCATCAAAAGACCAAAAGAACAAGACTAACAATAGACACCATGACTCAATACCCATGGTTCCCAGTGCTTCCAAGGGAAAGTTCAACCTAAGCCTTCATCAATATTCCATGGAAAATTATTTTCCATGCAATGAATTGCATCATAGTGCCATCAACACATAATTTTCAGTGCTTAAATAAACATAAAAATACAGTGGTTACCTTACCTTGTTGTGCCAAGCAAGTTTCTTGCAATTGAATACATCCATGCCATCTCTCAAGGGACTCTAATTCCTTTGACAGATCCACCTGTAACTAAAGACTAGCTAATATACCTGTCAAATACAAGTTCATGAATCTAACACATATTCACATAATGTCACATAAGATTAAGGTTAAGAAGACTTCCTATATGCAAAGCACTCGTTCATTTGGAATTAGGGTTTCCAAACATAGTTAAAAGAATTGTTGCCCAATTCCTTTCTTTGACATTTTCCTCGTTGCAATTGAGTGTTACTATGCATTGTCACATCACCCAACAACTAGTTATATAAACACATCAACTATTACCTTGTCACGCTAATACCAAACATATTTTTTGCACTGTTTACATATGTCAAACACATGTTCCAAATATAAATACGACCATATCTATCAATTTGAAATTAACCTTTACCAACACAAAAAATCATGTCCTAATTCATAGTCAAATCATAGTCATTAGACATAATACTACCACTGTCACCTATTACACTCAAGTACATGTTAGATATCTCACCAAATATGTGTTAGTACAATCATCTTAAAACAATATCACTCATTCAAGAAATCTTACAGACACATACTCATATCATGTAAGCAATCAAATAGTCAGACAACAAATAGGCAACATAATTGATCCAAGTGGATCTGTAGAAAAGTACTAGTGGCATGACAAAAGGCTCAAAACTAAAAGTGGCAGAATTTGGATACGATTAGCATCATATCAAAGTGCTCATCATCCTAATTCCAACGGTGTGAATGACACTCAAGTCCGAGTCCAAATGAAAAAGTTAGAGCAAGTCAAATTTTGAGTTTAACTTGTTCAAGTAGTAGGGAGAAGATGAAATTGCATAGTTTCAAAAAATAAGGGAGAGCCATGTGGAAGGATGCCACTGGACCTCGCATATCACATATCGGTGAAAAGGAGGAGCGCTTAAGGAAGAATTGGCCCCTGGAGTTCTTGGCTGCGATTGTGATATCGCATATTGCAGGCTGGAGAAGCTACACCCTGACAGGACTTAGATGTGATGCAATATTCATCGCATATCACAATCACACAAAAGCGCCGGTGCTTTTGATGCGGTTCGGTAAAAAGTGCCGATTGCGATTTCGTGGTTGGCACCGATTGCAATACTATGATAAGGGGCCCATACCCAATATACTATATATCATGATTAATGAACTCGATGGGTTCGCAGATGTTGCAAAGTTCTAACTAGTGCGTCGAGGGTTTCATGCCGATTGTGATAATGTGATGGGAGGGCCAGACACGAAACATTATGGCATACGGTGAATACTCCTATCAGATCCGTAGTTATCACGGGATGCCTATGTCTAGGTTTGGATTGTCAGCTGATAAGTTGGAAGTGTCGATAAACCCGCCACCATGACTCATTCATTGTTGTAATGGGTTGCTTTATTAGACATTGGATTTTCTATTACGGAAGGGTTGCTGTCATGAATCCTTCCTCCTGCTAACCTTGGGTATTATGTTGGAACTGCCTGATTTTGAGGGATGCCGCCATGATCTTTTATATATGATTGTTGTGTCAGAGAAAGGGGAGAGGGAGGACTGGTCGAATACACAGATTCTATTGCATACAACAGACCCTGACCTTGGTAGCGAGCCGAAACCTTGCCTTGATTAGCAGGGAGGTTTTGAGTAGGTTGAAGAAGGCCTGATTATCTAAATTGGGTGTTTGGATAGGCATTTTTGCACTATTTTTCACCAAGACTTTAGTGGTTCTGTCTTTTTTCAATGCTGAGCTCTCTATTCTCTACCCATCTATCAACTTGGAGGTATAAGGGTTGTAATTTCTTGTTGTTGTACTTTTATCTCTTTTACGCCACTAATACAAAGAAGGCCTCCCCACTATTGAGCAAGGCCCAGAGACGTAGTCCAAATTGGATGAACTCCATAATCAAATCATTGTGTCATGGTTTTTTGTGTTCTTCTGATTACTTTTCGCATTGTTTATGTTCTTTTAAGTTCCATGGTTAATTAACTCTGTTATATGTAATTCTGATGCATCTGTAAGTAAAATATCTTGGATTAATAATATACGCCAACACTCAAACACCAATTCAACGGCATAATAAAAAATTCAACCACAAGATAGATGACATAAGTAAGCTCATACATTAATGTATCTCAGGGGAGGCTATCTTGTCTACACAATCAATCCACATTAGCATGATATAACTTCATGGCATATCAACATAAAAATAAATAAGGTCAAGATATCCATAATAGTCACTAGCTAACATGTTTACATCATAAACTCATAAACATTTGTCATTTCTGCATATAAATCACATATGTATGATCAATATAGATTAGTACAACACAATATCACAGATAAGTCGACACATAACCTAATTTCATAACGCTAACCATCTGCATAGGCCAATCCAATTTAGCATGATACATATAGCATCGAGATCTTAATGCAATATCCCTAATCATCAAGTTACTAGAATATAACAACAACACGTTATATATCATGCTCATCAAAAAAATATAACCTAATCATCAAGCTAACTATCATATAACAACAACAAGTGAAATTATAACATACTCATCAACAACATATAACATAATCATCAAGTTATCTAACATAAAACAACAACGGAAATGCATACAACCACATGTTACTATCACTCATGACTACCTGACTCATGTGTATATGACTACACTAATCAAGTAGCATCTATCATGTATGAAACCATAACATCAATAGACATGTACATAAACCTAATGTATATAACCCTAGTGCATATAAAAATCTATTAACTAACATACTTGCATGCCCAACATCTAAACTTGTATGATGACATGCTCTTGCCTCAAGTTCCAATGCTGCAACTTCACTTTAATGATTTTCATCTCCTACTCTATCTTAACCAACACATATGCATCATAAAAACCAACAACATCATGATGACCTAATTGCATACAATGGCCTTACAATGCACGTCCAACATACCATACATGGATAACAAATGCACATACAACCATACAGTCATGACAACACATCCCAAAAAAATTCCCTCAACCTTCACATGGCGACATCACTACAACCATGCATGGATCAACACCATGTAAAAACAACACGCACATGGACTACAAGCATAAGAAACACATATGCAACTGACATGAATGAATGACCAACACAGTGCCCATCCAGTTCAAGGGGTGAACCATGCACTAGTACCACTCTGTAGTATCAAATATGACCCAAAGAGAGCACAACCCGCTCTGATACCACTTTGTAATGCTCTCCTCCCATATCTACCCAAGTAACTGACCAAATGGGGTAAAAATGTGACGAGAAGATACTATGATATGATTTAACCTCCCAGATGACCTTAAGGAAGTGGAAGTGACGAAAACACACCAACCATACCTTCCACATCAACAAAAAAACTCCTAGGAGCCATCCCAACCACTCAGGTATCATGACCATGGGTCCCACTGAGTTTTTGAGCTATTAAACCTCTAGAATATCCCATGCTATGGGCATGCTAGCATCCAGAAAGCTCTAGAATCTCCCACCAGCCCACATGTCTAAGTCCAGGGACTGTTTCCAGTAGACCTATGCCAGAGTCTGCGGGATTTAAGGCACGTTCCAAGCCCATAATTATGACCACTACTCAGAAATTGCTATAACTTTCAAAATCCATTAAACACATGATGGAAAGAATAATAAACCAAAAACTAACTATAGGACTAGGCTTGACCATCCCCAACTGGGACTGATATTTTGTCAAACACTTAGCATCATTGTAATCTACATGTCTAGGATACAAGACAGATCATAAATGACCAAAACTCTTACGAGACATGAAAAGAAGGATCACCACCTTCTCCCTTGAATTGTTATGACATCAATTAGGTCTTGCCTCCATTATCCTTTCAATTACAAGTAGATACATGAAATAACCATGATGATAACTAGTCAATTAACCATGCTTAAAACTAGCATAAAACCAAGGAAATAATAGTGAGATAACAACCATTAAATCCACATATAAATAAATACAAAAGTAAGAGAACTTAGCTTTGATTAAACATAGGTAAATTAGACTAGGTTCGGGACTTCCACATACCACCCAATCGTAGACATGGCTGAACCAAATCTTTCTTTCAACCAGTCACCCCCATCCCATATTCCAAGCATGAAGGTGGGATTTGATGGAAAAACAAATCCAAAACAACCAAGGGAATCTAGAGTTTAAACCACCTCACCCTCACCAATCTGTGATCACACCAAAACTAGTGCTCGATCAAAAAACCGAATCTAACTTGGAATTCCATCCAAAATCCATCACTATCCTTGAGGAATTTTTTATCTCATTGTCTCTTAGGATTTACTACAATCCAATCCTAGATCACTATGCCCTAAACCGAGACACCTCCCTCAAGATTTACTGTGTATCACGCCAAAAATGGTCAGGGGATTCCTGGGCCTTTGGGAATGATCCTTGAGACCACCTCCACCCTAGATTTCGAAATCCATCTGGAAATTCCTAAGCTCAAAACCAAGATCAACATCCTAACACACCGTGGCATCCAGAGAAATGTAAGTCTAGGCTGAAAACTACCATCATAACCCAACAAAGCCATGCCAATGACAACAATAGAACCATACACCAACATGCAAAGTCATGCATATCAAAACTAGGTAGGAAATCACACATGAAATATGTTACCTACAAGTATTCTTGCTAAAGTTGCTTGATCCCACTCTTCCTTGCTTGATATTTGCTTTCCTTCCTTTCCCTTTTCTTTCTTTTCCTTCCTTGTTCCAAAGCTAGAGTTCTCCAAGAAAATTCGAAGTGTCCAAGAGTGAGAGAGAGATATAATAATGAGAGAGATCCAAAACTGTATTAACAAAGCTTACACTTATCATGCCTGCCAGCTGATCCTTAGAAGCCTTTTTATCAATAAGGCCTCTATTTTCTTCAATTTCCATTATTTCCTCCAATTTCCTGCTCCCATGAAACTTGCGACATTTCACCTTACTTTTCTCCTATTTTCCTTTATTTTCATAAATAAATTTTCCAAAAATACCATTTTGCCTTTTTAATGCCTTTGCCTTTGCCAATTTCCTTTAGACATAAACACATCCAATGATGGCAATTAGGATATATTTTCCCAACATTCATCTTGGAATACGTGTCCCTTAACTATGGTCTTATTTTTCCTTTATTAATTTTTATTACATGGGATTTTCACGAGGGTTGTTACATTTACTTAGTGGTGAAGCTGGAAACTTGAAACTCTACGAGTCTTCCATGTTGGATTAGGAAGAGAAGAAAATATGACCTTCCATAAAGAATTTATCACTAGATGCTCATGCAAAGTGAAAAAATTACAATTTTATAGAATAGGTCCAGAACTACAAGACACATGTAGCAAAACCTTTGACAAATTGGATTGAAAGGACAAATTATAATCAAGGATAAATTGTACTATACGGAGAAGTTACATGAAAAATTTATTCACCTCATTCAAAAAATATTTTGGGGAACAAAAAACTCCAAAATGGGGTGGCATGATACAAAGTGATCATTATACTAATTTTCATCCACATTGATGCTTTTATAATGGAAAAATTGGAGGAATTAACTTGGAGGGTCATTTTTCCAATGATCCCAGTTTGGAAATTTGGGGATAATAGCACTTTAGGATCAACTTTTAGGCCTTAAAATACCATTTTTCATGGTCCTGAACTCACTATGGACTTTGTTTTCATAATATACATAGTCATATCTTTTCGATGACATAAGTATCAACTCAATTGGATCTCATATGAGAAATTTGTGCCTTTCGGAAGTTGACCTATCATGATTGACCACTACAATTCGAGAGGATGCCATGTAAACTATTTCCACTCATAAAAATGGGGATAGCCACACTGGGAATACGAATAAGACTCTAGAAAGATTAAATTTTAATTCATATTCAGGGTCAAATGGGTCAAATTTAACCCCTAGTTGGCTATCAAGTTGTCTTATAATTGGGCCACTACGAGGAAAAGGGGTCAATTATATTGACGTTCATTTTGTTCCATAGTAGAGAATGGTAATAGGGAGTGGATAGAGGGGGTTTGTAGTTTGTAATAGTTTGCAAGACATAGGTCTAAGTAACTCCATAGAGAGCGCTTTCTCCCTTGTATTTATACCATTTCCATTCCAAACAAAAGTGAGTAGAGAAGCCTCAACTTCCAGTTGGGTTTTCTCTTGAAATATTTTTGAAGATCATATCTTAGTGTTCATTTTGGTTGGCGTGGTTTTGCATTTCAATGTTCCCTATTTTCCACATTTTATATACTTCATTCATAACAACTAAATCAATAATAATAGATCTAAACTCCAAAGGAAATAAACCTTTAATGTATATATTTTGGTTTACTATAATAGGTTTGTTCTAAAGAACTATCTAGTGGAATATCCATGGAAGTTTACATATCACTTAATTTCTCTGTTATTTGTATATGCATGAAATCCCTAGGGGAATTTAGATAAGAACCTGTCCTTTTTCCTATTGAAAAATCTAACCCATTCGTCAAGAGACATACTTATATCATATGTAATGAACAATACCTTAATAGAATTCATGACTCAATTGGTATAGACTTCTTTGACTTGCAACCTTCTTTGGGTAATTTTTCCATAGTTTTTTCCTATAGGAGATTTTTTTCATCTTTGAACGGTATCATCTGTTCACTATTTATCTTAAGATTTATTATTTATTTGACTTGTGGGTTATTGAATTAAAATTTACCTTGTTTACCTCTTACTTTTGGTTAGTATTCTCATGCATAGTTGCAAGAACTCATGGTTTTCTTGATAATATTCATGAGCACATGACAATGTTCATGGGTTTTTATGGTAGAACTTGTAACCATATTATGTAGGTGACACATGGTGGAATTGTTTCCCTGTAAATATTAATTTTTATTTTGTATGATTGGTTCTTAGGATGAAATATATTGATCCTAACCACTAAAACTATTTTTCTTTGATTAGAAAGCATTTCTTTAGGGTGTTTTCCTTTTGTTTGTTGTCTAAGATATTTAGTGTCTTCCAACTCAAAAATTTATAATTGCTTGCCCTTTTTTTTACGTTTTGGGAGACACTCATTGATTTTATATGTAAAACCCATAAGTGCCCACCACTTTCAAGTGAAAAACCTTATGGTAACTACCTTTCATAGAAAATCCATGAGTGAACCCGTTTGGTGCAATAAACACTCAAAATGTTCAAATGTTTCTAGATTTGTTTCTCTCAAAACCTAGAGACTTTGTTATTTGACTAGAAACCTTTTAGAACTTATTTTTTCAAGGTATTTTCCATTATTATTTCAATGACATAGTTAAAAAATGAAGAATAAAGTAGAAGAAGATGATGAAATGATCACAATATTTTCTTTTGGTGCGCTTAGAAAACTATCAAGTAGTTTGATGTATTTTGAGAGTTGTTGCATTTTTTTTTGTAAGATTGGTAGGACTACATCTTCATCATGTCAAACTTCTCACCCTGATTGGGGGGATAGCACAAGATTTGAACCCAAGGATTCCGGTTCAGTGAGACTTCATTTCCACGACCATTTCCAATTGATCTACCCCAAGCAGATGAGAGTTGTTGCATTTAAAAGAAAATATTAGATCGCTTTCATTAACATGCTCTCATTAAACTCAAAAGAATTAATTGCATCGATTTTAAAGTTATTTCTTGAAAATTTGCAATGCATTTAGGGTTTGGAAATATTTACTTGGTATTTGTAATTTTCATGAGTTTTTTGAATTCAAACATCTTTTTTTAAGTAGTGTTTCTGTTTACAATATTTTTTTATTTATTTGTTATCTTTTTCATTTGAGAACATCACCTTTTTCTCACTTCTACATCCATCTCATTGACAAAAAACTTACAACAGTGAAGGATTTTAGGGCATTGGTTGTATTTTTAGAGAGTACATTCTCCAAGGCCATGTGAAGTAGACATTAGAGGTCAAATCCATTAATATCAAGAGATATTTGTAAGGAAAGTGCACCCTGTATGAGAATAATAAGAGAAAACAAGGTGGGAAGTCACTAGCCATTGAAATTCATGTTAGAGACTTGTTAATAGTAATTATAAATCATATTGGGGACAAGAAACCAAACATTGCAAATCATGTCGGGGCAATCAACTAGCCACTACAGGTCATGCTAGGGGAAAACAACCAGCCAATGCAAGTCATGCTAGGGGTATTGATATTGTTGGGAGATCTAGATTAATATGATTGAATCCTAAGTTCCCTTGTAAAATATGCAAGGGAGATTACCTTACTCATTTGTGCCCTATTATTATAGAGTTTCAAAGAGTATGGTCCCTATCTCAAGTATATTCTACTCTTGAACTACCTTCGGCTTCCTTGCAACCTATTCAACCATTGGTTAATTTTTTTCTCAATCCCACTCTTCCCTCGGAGAGTGATAAATTTTAATTGTTCAAGTAGATATAATCTTCAATTGATCTCACTCTTCCTTTTAAGCGTGATATTTTTACCAACCATGTTTCTCTTTATTGCTAGTTTTTAACCTTTTGGACAAGGGGGAATTTGCCTCAGTTTGAGCATGATCCTCACAAGTTATAATTTATTCGTTAAAAATTTATAGGTGTACACTAGATGAAGGGATATTTGTAAGAATTTTAACCTTTGTATCTTGGAAATATATGGGTTCTTCCAAGCTTGTGTCAACTACCAATCAATTGTTGGTTTTTAATAGAAGACTAAGTGAATTTTTGGGGATTATTCCATATATTCCTATTGAGTTAGGTGGGAAAATAATCTTAGTCAATATTATAGTCATGAAAAACCATTCATACTTCAATATTATCCTTTGGAATCTTTATGTATACACTATGGATGTTGTGATGTATATTCTCTTTTGTGTTGGGTTGTGTTATATTCTTTCCACGACTAGATCCCCTAGTTAATTGGGGGTTAGAGGGGGGGCAGATCCCCCCCTTCGTTGTGCCGATTGCATAGCGGGGGGGTCACAAGGGGGGCGACAGCCCCCCCTATCCAGGGGGCAGTTAGCACCCCTCTACGGGGTCAAAGGCAGCGGCCTGGGGAAATTTTTTTTGGACCCTATATTAGGTTGGGTGAACCTACCTATGGTTTTGTGCATGGGTTTCGCACATGGTTTTGGACGCAATGGTTTTTGGTCCATGGCATTGGATGCTTAGGCATGTATAAATATGTATTGTAACATTGAAAGTAACATAATGAAAAATCAAGCTGGTAGTCTCGATTTTGGGATCCAGGGGAAAATCTCTGTGTATATGTGTTTTATGTGTTATGCTCTCGCATTGTTTATTTTATGTTCTTAGAATTCATATGCAGGTAATTTTTGTACGGGGTTAAAACCTACATTTGGTATCAGAGCTGTTTTGGCTTCAAGGGGAAGCCTTTTTTGCTGAGGGGTTTCGCTCGGGCTTGTGGTAGACCCTATTCAGTGGGAGATCTACAGGATCGATTCTAGTGGTGAAATAAGATGGTGAGCAGTGGAAAGATAGAGATCGAGAAATTTAATGGTCAGAATTTTGAGTTATGGAAACTCAAGATGGAGGATTTGTTGGTGGATAAAGATCAGTGGATCACGGTAGATCTAGATACTAAACCGATGGGAGTGTCCCATGAAGAATGGAAGAAGTTGGATCAGAAGCCTAAGAGCACAATATGATTATGTGTCTCAAATTCAATATTGTTGAATGTAGCAGGGGAAGCTACGACGAAGGCTTTGTGGGAAAAGTTAGGGACTTTGTACCAATATAAGTCTCTGGTGAATAAACCGTTCTTATGGAAAAAGCTATATAACCTGAGGATGAAAGATGGAGACTCGGTGATAGAACACTTGAACACATTTAATACTATGGTAAGTCAGTTATTATCTGTTGATATTAAAATTTCAGATGAAGATAAGTGCATCAATTTGTTGTGTTCTCTACCAGATTCATGGGGTAGTCAAGTTATTGCAATAGCTAGCAATGCAACTACCTTGCAGTTTGATGAAATAGTCTCATCCTTGTTGATGGAGGAAATCAGATGGAAAAATATGGAGAGCCAGAATGGTGATGCCTTGTTTGTACAAGGACAGTCCCAGAATAGAAACAAAATAAGTCATCAAGTGGGAGATCTAAATCTCCAAGAAAATTTGTAAAGGTGGTGTGCTAGAAATGTGGAAAGGAAGGGCACTACAAAAGGGACTATAAATCTAATGTTTCTGATAAAGGAAATAGATATGATGATGCTCCTTCTTCAGAGGCAAAAACCACCTCAGATGAAGGTGGGGATGTGTACTTGGCTTCTTCAAGTACACATGTAGATCATTAGGAATGGTTGATTGACTCAGGTGCATCCTTTCACTTCACTCCCCATAGAGAGTGGTTTTGTGATTATGAGAATTACGATGGCGGTGATGTCTTCTTAGGGGATGATAGGAAGGCTAGAATCGTTGGTTGCAGAAAAGTAAAGTTAAAGTTGCAAGGTGGAAGGGTTAGAACACTTCTGGGTGTTCTGTATATCCCTACATTGGCTAGAAATTTGATTTCCGTAAGAAAGATGGATGCTGCAGGTGTAAAAACAATGTTTGAGAAGGATACCTGCAAGATGATTCAGGGAGCACTTGGTATTGATGTGGGGAGTTCAAATTGGAACTCTGTACAAGCTACAAGGTAGCATTGTTGTTGATGGGTGCAACAGTTCTATGGTTCCTGAAAGTGGAGCAGAAAATTTAGTGGTCTCTAGAGAGAACACCATGATGTGGCATCAAAGGCTTGGACATATTGGAGAGAAGGGCCTTCGAATACTTCATGGTAAAGGTATGGTAGATGGTATGAGTAATAGCTCTCTGGATTTTGATATCTGTAAAAATTGTGTATATGGAAAGCAAAATCAGGTGAATTTCCCCTCTAGTGGTAAGAGGGTGAAATAGATATTAGAGCTTGTGCATAGTGATGTGTTTGGACCTGTGGAGGTTCCATCACTGGGTAAGTCTGTGTACTATGTATCATTTATAGTTGACTTCTCAAGGAATACATGGATATATTTCCTTAAGAAGAAATCTGAAGTCTTTGACAAGTTTAAAGAATTTAAGGCTCTAGTAGAAAACCAGATAGAGAAGAAGATAAAGGTGTTAAGGACATATAACGATGGAGAGTTTTGCAGTAAGGAATTTGAAGAATTATGTAAGAAGTGTGGTATAACATGACAGAAGAATACTCCATACGCAACTGAGAAAAATGGAGTTGCAGAAAGAATGAACAATACGTTGATGGAAAGGGCAAGAAGCATGCTCAGTGGTGCCAGGTTAGGATAGGATTCTGGGTAGAGGCGGTGGAGACAACATGTTACTTGGTCAACAGATCACCTTCATGGGCGTTAAAAGGTAAGACTCCATAAGAGGGATGGACTGGTAAGAAACCCTCTGTTTCATGTCTCAGGGTATTTGGATGTGATTCATATCTACATGTTCCAAAGGAGAAAAGAACAAAGTTGGATAGTAAATCTAAAAAGTGCATCTTTATTGGGTATAAGGATGGTTTAAAGGGTTATAAGCTTTGGAACCCAGTAACAAGGAAGGTTGTGTACAACCGAGATGTGGTGTTCAGAGAGGTAAAATATGTTATTAAACATGAAGTCCCATCAAAGGAACCTGAGAAGATAGAGTTTGAGTTAAAGGAGGAAGAATCAAACTCTACAACGGAAGAGGAATCAGAATATGAAGAGCCACAAACTCCAGTTGTGAGAAGATCAGTTCGAGAAAGAAGGCAACCAGAAAGGTATGGTCCATCTGATTTCTATTAAAATTTTGCTTTATCTATTGCTGATGATGATCCCAAAAATGTGAAGGAAGCAGTAGATTCAAAGGATGGCAAACTTTGGAAAGATGCCATGGTTGATGAAATGGCATCTTTGCACAAAAATTAAGCTTGGGATCTAGTGGAGTTGCCGGTTGGAAGGAAACCCATTGACAACAAATGGGTGTTCAAGAAGAAGACAAATGCAGAAGGAAAGGTGGACAATACAAAGTTCGGTTGGTAGCAAAAGGTTATTCCCAGGTGCCGGGAATTGATTTTGGTGATATTTTTTCTCTTGTTGCCAAGGTAGCTTCTATTAGATTACTTTTATCTGTTGTTGTCGCTTTTGATTTTGAGGTAGAATAGATGGATGTGAAGACAACGTTTCTTCACGAGATTTGGAAGAGGAGGTCTACATGAAGCAACCTAAGGGCTTTGTGGTGAAGGGTAAGAAAGAACTGGTATGCAAGTTAAAGAAGTCTGTGTATGGGAAAAAACAGTCACCAATGATGTGGTATCAGAAATTTGATACATTTATATGGGGACTTGGCTTCACCAGAAGCAAAGCATATCACTCTGTGTATTTTAAATTAATTGGTGATCGTGTTATTTATCTGGTATTGTATGCAGATGACATGTTGCTGGTTGGAAATGACAAAGAAATTATCCAGTATTTGAAGATAATTGTCCTCCAAATTCGACATGAAAGATCTTGATGCTACAAACTATATTTTGGGCATGGAAATTCAAAGAGATCAAGAAAAAAGGAAGCTCTGGTTAAACCAGAGGAAGTATGTTAAGACAATATTGCAGAGGTTTAATATGCAGGATAGTAAACCAATGAAGGTTCCTATTCCTGGAGGTGTCAAGTTATTTGTTGAACAGTGTCCCAAGACACAAGAAGAGGAAGAGGACATGTCCCATGTTCCATATGCAAGTGCAGTCGGTAGCCTGATGTATGCGATGGTCTGTACTAAACCAGACATTGCACATGCAGTGGGAGTATTTAGCAAGTTTATATCAAAACTAGGGAAGGATCATTAGACAACAGTGACAGATGTTTTCAGGTATTTGCGTGGCACTAGTGATTATGGTTTGTGCTACCAAGAAAGACCAGGATTGGAGAGAGTTTTGGATATTCATGGCTTTGTTGATGTAGACTGGGCTGGAGATCTAGATCAAAGAAGATCTACAAGTGGGTATGTGTTTAACATATTTGGAGGAGTAGTCAGTTGGATGAGTACGAAACAATATGTAGTGGCATTATCAACTACAGAGACAAAATACATGGCAACCAATCATGCAAGCAAGGAAGCAGTTTGGTTGTAGAGATTGTGTTCAAGTATGGGGTTAGTGCAGGCAGCTATAAGAATAGACTGTGATATCCAAAGTGCAATTTTCTTGGCAAAGAACCCTGCTTACCATTCAAAGACAAAGCACATTGATGTCCAGTATCACTTTGTGATGGATATGATAGAAGACAAAAAGGCGTGGCTGGTAAAGGTGGACACTTTGAAGAATACTGCAGATGCATTGACAAAATTTGTGAGCTCTGAGAAGTTCTCTTGGTGTTGAGAAACAATGGGCATTGCAGGGTTGGATAAATGACTAAGCTCTCCTATGGCCTCTTGTGGAAATAAAACAAAAAGTGGGAGAATGTTGGGTTGTGTTATATTCTTTCCATGACTAACTCCCTTAGTTAACCAAGGGGTTAGAGAGGGGGCATAGACCCCCTTTTCCCTGTCCAGGGGGTTTGAGGGGGGCGATTATCCCCCGTCTACGGGGTCTAGGGCAGCTACTTGGGGAAAAAAAATTGGACCCTATATTACGTTGGACGGACCTACCTATGGTTTTGTGCATGGTTTTCGCACATGGTTTTGGACATGATGGTTTTCGGTCCATGGTATTGTATGCTTCAGCATGTATAAATATGTATTGTAACATTGAAATGAACATAATGAAAAATCAAGTTGGTAGTCCCGGTTTTGGGATCTAGGGGAAAATCTATGTGTATATATGTTTTATGTGTTATGCTCTTGCATTGTTTATTTTATGTTCTTATAAGGTAATTTTTGTACGGGGTTAAAACCTACATTTTGGGTGATTCATATTTTTCTCTCAAAAATGATCCAGGTGGATATAGGTGGCCACCTGCCTATTCCACTTGGACCCCCCAACACTGTCTCTTTCAGTTTTTCAGTTTCCTTAATTGTAGCACAACTTACCATTTTTGGTAGTTTTTTGGGTCTTGAACTTCCAGAGTCGTTTTAAGGCCCTAAATGACGTTTTTAGGGAAAACAGAGAGATCATAAATGTCCCAAATAGACTAGCTAATTTATTTTTGGCCTTCTCTTTAAGATATTCAAAACGAGGTATTATGATAGTCAAATGGAGATCGTATGCCAAAGTTACGAACTTGGGAAGTTGATGTACCAATTTACCCAAACGGGGCCCACAATTTTGGCGCCTCATCTCTTAGGGTTAGGTTTTTGGATGTTTAGGGTTTTCCATTGAATCTCAATAATAAATAGGCCTTTGAGCCTCATTGTAACATAGTTCAAAGGTATGTAGCTGCCACATCTCTTCTCAAAGATAAGCTACCACCGCTTGAGCTAGCCTTATTTCCATTCTGTTTGTAAGCATATTTCAGTATTTGATATTAATGAAATGAAGTGTTATTTCTGCTGCATCTTTGTATTTATAGTTATATCTTTATTTTTTTGCGTTCCTGTTTACATATGGATCAGTGGTATCACAGAAGTCTGCTCTTTCTCTGTTTTTCTTTGCATGTCCCCGATAAGGTCAGGATATAAGGAGTTAGGGCTTGATTTGGTTGCTCCTTTGCAAGATCAACCTTGCAGATCCCGACGTCCTCCCATGGTGAATAAAAATAAAGACGAGGGGGCAGGAGATCCTATCAAAATCTTGCTCTAAGAAGCCCTCGAGCGACAAAGGAACTCAATGATGGACAACTTTGCCCAAATCCTTCAGCGACTACCTAGGGGCGATGCATCGACTCCCAACAGCTACTTTGGAAGCTACACAACCTTTAAGGTATAAGTTAATTTTGACATTCCCATATTTAAGGGTCAGATAGATGTAGATGTAGTAGATAAATGGTTAAATCTTCTAGAAGGATATTTTTTTGTTCATGATTATTCTAGCCGGGAAAAGATCACTTTTTCACTTCTCAGAGCTGCCTCCCACGTCAAGGACTGGTGGGAAACCTACTGCAGGTAGAAGGATGAAAGTACGACCTCACTGCTTTCAGCCGCACCCACTTGGAATTCATTTCGGGATGCCATCAAGGAGCAATACTACCCTGTCAGAAGCTATGAGGATAAATAGATAAACTGGAACATGCTGCGGTAGGGAAGGAACCAAGACATGCCAGAGTTTACCAATATTTTTCATACCCTTCGCATAAAGTTGACTATCAAGGATTTAGAGCAGCATTTGATACTCAAATATTGCGGCTACCTAAAAAGGTACATCTAGGACGAGATGGAGTTCTTGGACATCTCTTCGCTTGGCACGACATATCAATACATTGTCAAGACTGAGCAAAAGTTTAAACAAAAGAAGTGAAACTTTGGATCTGCAAATCCGAAGAACAAAGGACAAAGGCAAGGTGGGGTGACCGAAGACAACCCATCGAAGCGGCAAGAAAATAAAACCACCACAAATTCAAAGAAGGACATGGGAAAGTGGTGTGAGTTCCATAAGAGCTCCACTCACAACACAAGTGAGTGTTGAACCAAGCAGTCGCTAGTGGCTGATTTGAAGGCTTCAAAATCAGATGCATGTTCCAACTGTGAGTCATAACCCAACAAGAGGAATTACAAAGGGAAGAAGATTATTGATGTGGAGCCCATCACCACTGTTCACAAATTTGGGTGAAGGGTTCATCATTGCAATTCATTATCGATAGTGGTAGCCGAAAGAACATCATTTCAGCTGAGGTTGTGAAGCAGCTAGGCCTACTGCCAATACCACACCCGCAGTTGTACAACATTGAGTGGCTTCAAAAAGGATGAGATCTCAGAGTCAGCCAGTAGTGTTGCCTTCCCTACTATATCAAGCACTTCACATATGATGTATTGTGTGATGTTTCTCCTCTCAATGTTTGTGATGTATTATTAGGACAACCATACTTGTGGAAGTGACATGATGTATATGAGTCTAGACCCTGCTCTGTGATTATTTCTTTGGGTAATACATTATCAGGATACCATATGTAGCCCCACCTACTGCCACTTCTTTGATCTCTGCTAAAAAATGTAGTAAGATCATCTCCTAGACTATGAAATTTATTTTCTTTCTGGTTCACTCTCAAAGTAAGGGGAAGATCGTAGCCACATCAATGGTCCCCAGGAAGGGTTCCTCCACGTAGCAGAAGCAGGTGGATACGGTCATGAAAGAATACAGGGACATCTTCTCCTCACCCATAGGGGTACCGTTGCACTGTCAGGTCAAGCATTCGTTCAATCTGACTCTTAGAGCACCTCTACCCAAAGGGAAAATATATCATCACTCCATTGTGGAAAATTACAAGTACAAGGAGCGACGTGATCAACATCAAGTGCCATACAAATGTTAGGTTGGCGACAAAGTCTAGTTTCATTTGTGGAAATAATGCCTTACAATATCCCATCGGAAACTCAAACCACTCCAATATGGTCCTTACACCATTGCCAAGGTTGTGGGAAACAATTCTTTGGAGCACAACATTCCTCCATTCCTTGCTTGCATTTCCCTTGACCATGCTTCACACCATTACTGGACATATAAGAGATTGCAGAACATCTCACCAAGGACCAGGTTCAACAATAATTTCCCCATCTCATGGAGGCACTCAACGCAATGGGGATCATTACTTCCTAAGGGGGGAGGAATGATGCAAGTGGATATTGGTGGCCACCCAACTATTCCACATGGACCCCCCAACACTGTCTTTTTCATTTTTTTCTTTTTCCTTAATTGTAGCACAACTTACTCTTTTTCGCTGTTTTTCGGGTCTTGAACTTTTGGAGCCGTTTTGAGGTACTCAACGACGTTTTCAGGGAAAACGAAGAAACCAGAAACGTCCCAAACCGGCTTGCGGTTTTTTTTCAGCCTTCTCTTTGAGATATTTGAAACAAGGTATATGATAACCAAACGGAGATCGTATGCCAAAGTTATGACCTCGGGAAGTTGATGTAAAAATTTAGCCAAACGTGGGCCCACAGTTTTGGCACTTCATCTCCTAGGGTTAGGTTTTTGGATGTTTAGGGTCTTCCATTGTTTCTCAATAATAAATAGCCCTTTGAGCCTCATTGTAACATAGTTCAGAGGCATGTAGCTACCACATCTCTTCTCAGAGATAAGCTACCATCGTCTGCGCTAGCCTTATTTCCATTCTGTTTGTAAGCATATTTCAGTATTTGATATTAATGAAATGAAGTGTTATTTCCACTACATCTCTATATTTGTGGTTATATCTGTTCTTTATTGTGTTCGTGTTTAAATCCGGATTAGTGGTATCAGAGCAATATGCTCTTTATCCGTTTTTATTTTCATGTCCCCAACGAGGTCGGGATGTAAGGAGTTAGGGATTGATTTGGTTGAACCTTTGCAAGATCGACCTCACAAATCCCGATGGCCTCCCATGGCGGATGAAAAGAAAGATGAGGGGGCAGGAGATCCTATACAAACCTTGCTCGAAGAATCCCTGGAGCGACAAAGGAACACGATGATAGACAACTTTTCCTAGATCTTTCAGCAGCTACCCAAGGGCGACGCATTGACTTCCAACAACTACTTTGGAAGCGCCAAACCCTTTAAGGTACAAGTTAATTTTCACATTCCCATATTTGAGGGTCAGATATATGTGGAGGTCATAGATAAATGGATAAATCTCCTAGAAGGATATTTTCCTGTTCATGATTTTTCCAGCCAGGAAAAGATCACTTTTGCACTTCTCAAAGCTACCCCCCACGTCAAGGGCTGGTGGGAAACCTACTGCGAGCAAAAGGATGAAAGTACAATCTCATTGTTTTAAGCCAGACCCACTTGGAATTCATTTAGGGATTCCATCAAGGAGAAATAATACCCTGTCGAAAGATATGAGGATAAATACATAAAGTGGACCACAGTGCGGTAGGGAAGGGACCAAGGCTTGCCGAAGTTTACCAATATTTTTCATACCCCTTGCACAAAGTTGGGTATCAAGGATCCAAAGCGGCATTTGGTACCCAAATATTGTTGCTGCCTACATAGGTACATCCAGATCGAGATGGAGTTCCTCGTCATCTCCTCACTTGACATGACATACCGATACACTGTCAATATTGAGTAGAAGTTTAAAAAAAAGAAGTGAGACTTTGGATCTGCGAATCCGAAGAACAAAGGACAAATCCAAGGTGGGATGACTGAAGACAACCCGTCAAAGTTGCAAGAGAAGAAAACCACCATGAATTCAAAGGACATGGGATAGTGTTGTGAGTTCCATAAGAGCCCCACTCACAAAACAAGTGAGTGTCAGACCAAGAAGTCGCTGGTGGTTGAGTTGAAGGCTTCAAAATCACATGCATGTTCCAACCCTGAGTCAAAACCCAACAAAAGGAATGAAAAAGTCAAGCAGATTATTGATGTCGAGCCTAGCGCCACTATTGCCACTGCCAAGATCTAGAAGAATGAGCCCGACGATCCAGAGGAGGGGGAGTGTCTTTTCCACTCAGAAATCTGGGTGAAGGGTTCACCGCTGCAATTCATTGTCAATAGTGGAAGCCAAAAGACCCTCATTTCAGCAGAGGTCATGAAGCGATTGGGCCTACTAACAATACCACACCCACAACCACACAAGATCTGGTGGCATCACCAAGTACGAGATCTTCGAGTCAATCAACAGTGTCACCTTCCCTACAACATCAAACCCTTCACAGATGAGGTATTGTATGATGTTTCTCCTCTCCCCATTTGTGATGTATTATTAGGACAACCATACTTGTGGAAGTGACATGTTTTATATGAGTCTAGACCCCTCTCTATGATTATTTCCTTGGGTAATATGTTATACAGGATACCAGAGGTAGCCCAACCTACCGCCACCTCTTTGATCTCTGCCAATAAATGAAGATCATCTCCCAGACCAGGAAATTTGTTTTCTTTTTGGTTCACTCTCGAAGTAAGGGAAAGATCATAGCCACATCCATGTCCCCTAGGAAGGGTTCCTCCATGCATCAAAAGAAGGTGGATACGGTCATGAAATAATACAGGGACATCTTCTCCTCATCCACAGGGGTACCGTTGCATTGTCAGGTCAAGCATTCATTTGATTTGACTCCTGGAGCACCTCTACCAAATGAGCCGATATATCGTCACTCCATTGTGGAAAATTCCAAGTACAAGTAGTGACATGATAAACATCGAATGCCACACAAGTTTCAGGTGGGCGACAAATTCTAGTTGCATTTGCAAAAAGAACATCTTCCAATAGCCCATTGGAAACTCAGACCACTCCAATATGGTCCTTACACCATTACCAAGGCTATGGGAAACAATGCTTTGAAGCGCAACATTCCTCCATTCCTTGGCTTGCACCACTCTTGACCATGCTTCCCACCATTACTGGACACATCAAAGATTGTAGAACATCTCACCAGGGACCAGGTTCAATAGTAATTTTCCCATCTCATGGAGGCACTCAATGGAATGGGGACCATTTCTTCCTAATGGGGGAGGAATAATCTAGGTGGATATTGGTGGCCACCCATATATTCCATTTGGACCTCCCAACACTTCCTCTTTTAGTTTTTCATTTTCCTTAATTGTAGCACAACTTACTATTTTTGGCAGTTTTTCGTGTCCTGAACTTCCGAAGCCATTTTGAGGGCCTAAATGACATTTTTAGGGAAAAAAGTGAGACCAGAAACATCCCAAATCATCTTGCTAGTTTTTTTTCAGCCTTTTCTTTAAGATATTCAAAATGAGGTATTATGATAGCCAAACGAAGATCGTATGTTAAAGCTACAACCCTGGGAAGTTGATGTACCAATTTACCCAACGGGGCCCATAGTTTTGGTGCTTCATCTCCCTAGGTTAGGTTTTTGGATGTTTAGGGTTTTCCATTGTTGCTCAATAATAAATAGGCATTTAACCCTCATTATAACACAGTTCAGAGGCATGTAGCCACCACATCTCTTCTCAAAGATAAGTTTCCATCGCCCAAGATATCCTTATTTCCATTCTATTTGTAAGCATATTTCAGTATTTGATATTAATGAAATGAAGTGTTATTTCTACTGCATCTCTATATTTATGGTTATATCTATCTTTTATTTCATTCCTATTTAAATCCGGATCAGTGGTATCAGAGAGAGAATCTCTTTATCAGTTTTTATTTTCATGTCCCCAACGAGGTCGGGATGTAAGGAGTTAGGGCTTGATGTGGTTGAACCTTTGCAAGATCAGCCTCGCAAATCCCGACAGCCTCCCATGGTGGATGAAAAGAAAGATGAGGGGGCAGGATATTCTATATAAATCTTGATCGAAGAATCCCTTGAGAGATAAAGGAACGTGATGATGGACAACTTTTCCTAGATCCTTCAGCGGCTACCCAAGGGTGACGCATTGACTTCCAACAACTACTTTGGAAGCGCCACACCCTTTAAGGTACAAGTTAATTTTGACATTCCCATATTTGAGGGTTAGATATATGTGAATGTCGTAGATAAATGGACAAATCTCCTAGAAGGATATTTTCCTGTTCATGATTTTTCCAGCTGGGAAAAGATCACTTTTTCACTTCTCAAAGCTGCCCCCCGTGTCAAGGACTGGTGGAAAACCTACTGTGAGTAGAAGGATGAAAGTACGACCTCATTGTTTTAAGCCATACCCACTTGGAATTCATTTCAGTATTCCATCAAGGAGAAATACTACCATGTCAAAAGCTATGAGGATAAATACATAAAGTGGACCACGGTGCGGCAAGGAAGGGACCAAGACTTGCTGAAGTTTACCAATATTTTTCATACCCTTCGCACAAAGTTAGGTATCAAGGATTTAGAGTAGCATTTGGTACACAAATATCACGACTACCTATATAAGTACATCCAAGTCAAGATGGAGTTCCTAGACATCTCCTCGCTTGGCACGACATACCGATCCATTGTCAAGATTAAGTAGAAGTTTAAACAAAAGAAGCGAGACTTTGGATCTGTGAATCCGAAGAACAAAGGACAAATTCAAGGTGGGGTGACTGAAGACAACTCATCGAAGCTGTAAGAGAAGAAAACCACCATGAATTCAAAGGACACAGGAAAGTGGTGTGAGTTCTATAAGAGCCCCACTCACCAAACAAGTGAGTGTCAGACCAAGAAGTTGCTGGTGGCTGAGTTGAAGGCTTCAAAATCAGATGCATGTTCCAACCCTGAGTCAGAACCCGACAAAAGGAATGACAAAGGGAAGCATATCATTGATGTAGAGCCCAGTGCCACTATTGCCACTGCCAAGATCCAGAAGAATGAGCCCGACCATCCAGAGGAGGAGGAGCATCTTTTCCACTCACAAATCTGGGTGAAGGGTTCATCGCTGCAATTTATTGTCGACAGTGGAAGCCAAAAGACCCTCATTTCAGCAAAGGTCATGAAGCGGTTGGGCCTACTAACAATACTGCACCCACAGCCATACAACATCGAGTGGCATCACCCAGGACGAGATCTCCGAGTCAATCAACAGTGTCACCTTCCCTACAACATCAAACCCTTCACAGATGAGGTATTGTATCATGTTTCTCCTCTTGCCATTTGTGATGTACTATTAGGACAACCATACTTGTGGAAGTGACATGTCTTATATGAGTCTAGACCCCTCTCTATGATTAATTCCTTGGGTAATATGTTATACAAGATACCAGAGGTAGCCCAACCTACCGCCACTGCTTTGATCTCTGCCAACAAATGAAGTAAGATCATCTCGCAGACCAGGAAATTTATTTTCTTTCTGGTTCACTCTCAAAGTAAGAGAAATATCATAGCCACATCCATGTCCCCTAGGAAGGGTTCCTCCATGCATCAGAAGCAGGTGGATATGGTCATGAAATAACACAGGGACATCTTCTCCTCATCCACAGGGGTATCGTTGCACTGTTAGGTCAAGCATTCGTTCGATCTAACTCTCAGAGAACCTCTATCGAACGAGCTAATATATCATCGCTCCATTGTGGAAAATTCCAAGTACAAGCAGTGACATGATAAACATCAAGTGCCACACAAGTTTCAAGTGGGTGACAAATTCTGGTTGCATTTGCAGAAAGAACATCTTCCAATAGCCCATCGAAAACTCAAACCACTCCAATATGGTCCTTACACCATTACCAAGGTTGTGGGAAACAATGCTTTGGAGTGCAACATTCCTCCATTCCTTGGCTTGCACCACCCTCAACCATGCTTCCCACCATTACTAGACACATCAAAAATTGCAGAACATCTCACCATGGACTAGGTTCAACAGTAATTTCTGCATCTCATGGAGGCACTCAACGGAATGGGGACCATTTCTTCCTAAGGGGGGAGGAATGATCTAGGTGGATATTGGTGGCCACCCGTCTATTCCACTTGGACCTCCCAATACTTCCTCTATTTTTTCAGTTTCCTTAATTGTAGCACAACTTACTATTTTTGGCAGTTTTTCGAGTCCTGAACTTACGGAGCCATTCTGAGGGCCTAAACGACATTTTTAGGTAAAACAGTGAGACCAAAAACATCCCAAATAATCTTGGTAGTCTGTTTTCAGCCTTTTCTTCAAGATATTCGGAACGAGGTATTATGATAGCCAAACGGAGATCTTATGCCAAAGCTACAACCCCGATAAGTTGATGTACCAATTTACCCAAACGGGTCCCATATTTTTGGTGCTTCATCTCCCTGGGTTAGTTTTTTGTATGCTTAGGGTTTTCCATTGTTTCTCAAAAATAAATAGGCCTTTAAGACTCATTTTAACACAGTTCAGAGGCATGTAGCCACCACATCTCTTCTCAAAGATAAGCTACCATCGCCCGAGCTAGCCTTATTTCCATTCTATTTGTAAGCATATTCCAGTATTTGATATTAATGAAATGAAGTGTTATTTCTGCTACATCTCTGTATTTATGGTTATATCTGTATTTTTTTGTGACCGTGTTTAAATCCAGATAAGTGTATCAGAGCGGTCTGTGCTTTCTCTGTTTTTCTTTGCATGTACCCAACGAATTTAGGATATAACGAGTTAGCCCTCGATCTGGTTGAAACTTTGCAAGATAAACCTTGCAAATCTCGATGACCTCCCATGGCAAATGAAAAGAAAGATGAGGGGGCATGAGATCCTATCAAAATATTTCTTGAAGAAGCCCTCGAGCAACAAAGGAACACAATGATGGAAAACTTTGCCCAGCTTCTTCAGCGGCTACCCAGGGGCGATGCGTCGACATCCAACAGATACTCTGGAAGTGCCACACCCTTTAAGGTATAAGTTAATTTTGACATTCCCATATTTGAGGGTTAGATAGATGCAGATGCCATAGGCAAATGGTTAAATTTGCTAGAAGTATATTTTTCTATTCATGATTTTTCTAGCCGGGAAAAGATCACTTTTGCACTTCTTAAAGCTGCCCCCCATGTCAAGGACTGGAGGGAAACCTACTTTGAGCAGAAGGAGGAAAGTACAACCTCACCGTTTTCAGCCACACCCACTTTGAATTCATTCTGGGATGCCATCAATGAGCAACACTACCCTATCAAAAGTTATGAGGATAAATACATAAAGTGGACCACTCTGTGGTAGGGAACGGACGAATACGTGCCGAAGTTTACCAATATTTTTCATACCCTTTACAAAAAGTTAGGTATCAAGGATTCATTGCAGCATTTGGTACTCAAATATCGTGGCTGCCTACATAGGTATATCCAGGACGAGATGGAGTTCTTGGACATCTCCTTGCTTGACTCGACATACCGATACATTGTTAAGAGTGAGCAGTTTAAACAAAAGAAGCGAGACTTTGGATCTACGAGTCCTAAGAAAAAAGGACAAAGCCAAGGCGGGGTGACCAAAGATAACCCATCGAAGTTGCAAGAAAAGAACACCACCACAAAGTCAAAGGAGGACACAGAAATGTGGTGTGAGTTCCATAAAATCCCCACTGACAACACAAGTGAGTGTCACACTAAGCAGTCGTTGGTGGCTGAGTTGAAGGCTTTAGAATCAGATGCATGTTCTGACCCTGAATTAGAACCTGACAAGAGGAATGATGTTGGCTTGTTAGGGCTTGACCCAGGTTTGGAGTTAATTAGCCAATCAAGTCCCTGTACTACTGGCCCTTTTGGCAATAGTCCGTAGAGCACAGACTGAGGTCTCACTCGAAGTAGTATGGGAGGGTGCTAGAACCAGGTTTCCACACCCTTGAGATGTCTGAGAGGTACGACTGGTCTTCGGTTTGTTCCTGCATGCAGGTCACTTCATGCAATTTATGTTCCTCACGGCCTGATACACTTCCTTTGCGCAACCCTAACCAATGGTTGTGTCGTGCTCTGCGCTATTACCCAAGATCTTACTTATATTCTAGTGTTAATTAATTACCTTCACCTACTTGAATGTCTTAATTTGTAATTAGCAATACAAAACATTCATACACGATTGTGAAGTAAGTAAACAATATACTTGCAATTATTATTCAATCATGCATTAAACTAGGAAAATATACATAGAATTATAGCAAAACTTCTCTTTATTGATTCTCCCAATGGTTACAGACACGACCTACCCTGCGTAATCAGTTGCATGGGTCTGTGCACTTAGTTGTGGACTACTAGGCCTCTGCACACTTAGCTGCAGAGCCTTCTCCTATTCTATGACCCACAAACACACTTTACACTTCGAATCAATCTCTTAGACTTCTCATGCTTTTCTCCTATTCGTTATTGGTTAGTTATCTTTTTCACTTAGATCCTTGCTCTATTTATACAATCGCATGGTCCGTGGACCATGGATAGGTCTATCTAGCTGACATTACATTACAAAAACTAGGGTGGACAACCCTGTGACTCTAATATGCTTTCGTGCCTCACGCCCGCAATTCACAGAGATTATACAAAAATATTTGGTCCAAACTTGGGCTTTAAGCCCAAAAGCATGTCTTGGGGGTATTCCATGCCCAACAAGCCCCTAAAACAAACATCATGACTTGCCCTCAAGTCACTCGGTTGGTGTGAAGATCTTTGCGCGAAGTCCCTCCAACTCTTCTCGAACTGCCGCAAGCTCAGCAACGCACTAAACTGCTGCCTACTGGATCTGCTGCATGCATTGTTCCGAGACCGTTGTGTCAGAAATGCTTCTCTGCATCTGTGCCTATATCCCCTACATGTGTTTATAGTCCCTCACCTTCTTCCGGATCCCTGGAGCATGAAGACTGTGCTTCTGCCAGCTAGTTAGATAGCAGGGCCACCCGTGTAGGGTTTTAATTCGCTGCTATTCACTTTGCCTGGGAAAGGCTCTCCATTTAGTTTGACTAGCTGTACCGCACCTTCGTCTGTGACCTCGTTAACAATGTATGGACCCAACCAATTCATTTTGAACTTTCCCAGGAATTTATCAAACTTACTGTCATACAACAACACTAAATCATTTACCTTGAAGGTGTGCAACTTAATATGGTGATCGTGCCAGGCCTTCTCACGTTGCTTTTGCACCTGCTAATGAAAGCAAGCCAAGAACCGTTCCTCCTCAAGTTCTTCCAACTGCATGAGCCTCTCTTCCACGGCTTCATGGTTCGTCATACCTGTGAGCACTGCTATGCGTAGACTGGGTACAATATACTCCATTGGCATGACAACTTCCACGCCATAAACCAACCAAAAAGGTGTCTGTCCCGTCAGTTTCTTGCAAATTATCCTATAAGCCCATAATACTGCAAGTATGCACAGGTCCCAATCTTTGAATTTTAAGCTCAACACCCATCCTAGGTGCGTGCCCTCAAAAATAATATTGTCTGGGGGGATTGGCGTCTGGAGCGAGCTCTTGGTCTCGTCAAGGTCCTTGGGCACTTTGGCCTTTCCTTTCTACGGGGGACATAGGCGGACAGCTTTTTTGGGAAGTGCACAGGCTCAGTTTCCTCCTCCATGTCTTCATCCCTATCTTCTGTGATGATTAGTTCCTCCAAATATTCCTCTTCTTCATCGGTCTCTATGGTGATGACTTCCCCTTATCCTCTATTGACAGCTTCGTGCGTAGTGGGTTCTGCGAGGACACATGTACGGGAACCATTGCTTGTTTGTCCTTCTTGGGTCTTGGCATGTGCGGTGACTTTGGGATTTCTGCCTCAATCCCGAAACCTTCCGGAGCATCCCCCACAGTCAGGGCATGCGCGACCTCTTCGACGGTCAGTTCTGTTATCTCCATAACTTTGTCAGTTGTTACCATCGTGTCTGTCCAGAAATCTAGCACTCGCGAACTCAGGGGCTCAATCAACGCTCAACACACAACAATCAGGGCTTTGCTCAATAGATCAATTTGAAAATGACCAAGTGTTGTTTGCTAGAAAACTATTCCCACCAAATCCGGTCCATTAATGCTTCCTTGGCAGCATATTTTCCCAAATCTTGCCCATAAGTCACATCTTAAATGCCCGCCGCCTGCTCCATTTGGTCTCAAGTCTAGCATCCCATCATGAATAGTGACTTCAATGGTCACTTTCTATCCAAACCGCGCGACAGCGCAACCCCCCGTGCGCGATCATGGACCTTATGACTCTTTGCTTCTGCACACAGCTCCTAGGCATAATAGTTTATAGTCCCACGGTTCCTTTCAACTGCCTGGAGCGCTAAGACTGTACTTCCTTTGGCTAGTCAGGTGGTCACACCACCCATGTGAAGTTTGATCCTGTTATCCATCATGCTTCCTGGAGAATACCCACCTTTTATTGTTACAGTCAGCATCGTGCACTTTACCATCTGCAGCGTACTACCCTGGTCAATATGCTTAGCAATGTGCGGTCCAAGCCAAGGCATTAGACTGATAAATTTGCAGCGATATGCCTTAAACCTCTCATCGCGATCATACACATCCTGCCTTATCACCCTGGTCTTTTTGCCAAGAAAATCTTCCTTTATCTTGTCCTCCAGCTTCTTCACTTCTGCGTCCACAAGAGCACTTTTCTTCCTTAATCGTACCCTTTCTTCTTCTAGTTCTTGGAGTCTAAAATGTCCCTATTGGATTTCTGCTTCCAAGGTTTTTCGAACCGTCATATCTACTAGTATTATCATGTGCGGTCCAAGCTCTCCAAGTACTATAGGGCTTAATGTGGTTACTTCATACTCCAGCCTTGGCGGTGCCTGTGCGGTCAGGTTTTTGCACGCTATCCTATAAGCCCAAAGAACTGCTGGTATGCGCAGGTCCCAGTCAGTCCACTTCACGTTGTGGACCTTGTTCAACACTTCAAGTACTTTGTTAAAAGCTTCTGCGTGGATATTCTTTTGTGCACTTGATCTTTCCACAATTTGTCATCCCAACCTGAGGGTTTGTTCACGCCATTGCCTTACCTGCACCTACTTACTGATCGTGTCCCCTACCGTGAGGACGGTGTGCATCCATACCAGTTGCGCACCATATGCCTGTATCCACCTGAATGGTTAGGTGTGCGGGTCGATTCGTTTGAAAATTTTGTCCGTTAACCACATCGAAGGCTTCCCAAACTGGATGCACGTCATCCTTCTGCATCTGCGCCAGTCCTCAAAACTTCTTTGGTGTGTACCCCACCATCTTGCGGGCGTAGCACGTAGTACCCATTTCAGAGTGTCCAAGCATTGTTGTTTCGGCATTTCTCTTTCAAATTTGTTCAGGAATTCATCCACCTCGCTTAACCCATCATATGTAGGAAAATATCTTACCTCTGTTGCTACACAGCGCAACAACCTTGTCATCATGTTATAGTTGAGCATGGTTAGCTCGTGTAACTAGTTCTGCCTTCTTTCTATCTCTTCATCAAAATCTGAGGTGTAGGAGCTTTCGCGCTCCCATGAGATTCGGCCATCTGCAGTTGGATTTACCCAATCTTGCTCTTGCGTGGTTATTTTGTAGATGCAGTCCAAGTCATCGTCATTTTCATAGTCACGCACTCGCTCCATGTAGCACAATCCTTCTGCAGGGTCTAAAGGTACTACTACGTGCAGTGACTTTTTCTTGAAGATCATATTGGGCTTCTTTAGATTTATCACTCCATTTATGTCACTGGCCCAATCAATTCCCAATAGAGTAGGGTAGGGATTGTTGTCATCATCAATCTCTATCACTTTGAAATCTGCTAGCACGCTTACTCCTTCAATATCTATTGTGGTTCCCTACAACCTCCCCATAGGTAGGATATTTTGTTGGTTCACCATCCGTAGTTAGATAGGAGACCATTGTAGTGCAGGCCTACCCATGCGCTCCCATGTTTGCTTTGGCAGGATGTTCATGTCTGATCATAGATCCATAATCACTTGGTCCATCTCATATTCCCCGACTTGCATGATCAATCTCATCTCCCTTCTTGTTCACGTCGTGTTCTTCCCGAGCTTTCGGACTACGTGCAGTTCTCCTGGTGCGGTCCCAGCACATCTAGTTATGAGTTCTTTTAGCCCCTTTACAGCCTTGCTATCGCGCAACAGCTTCATGGATGTCTCCAAGAAAGTAGTGAGCATCGATGGGTCCATTTATGGCCCCAGTCTACCTTTACATCTTGAAGTGGAGGCATCAACAAAGCTCCTCTTAGCTTCCATGAAGGTCTCATTAGCACGCTCCAAATCAAATTTTGGTTCCTCTGTTGGAGCCTTGTGAACCCAGGTACTTTCTTCAAGCTCCTTGACTTTGTCATCCCCTATCGTAATACCACTTCGAAGTATGATATTTACGTTAGGGTCTTCCTCGCACAACTCAGACCTCATCATTTACAGGTTCTGAGTCAGGGGAGGTTGGAGTGTCCCTTTATCATGCAACCTCATGATCAGCATGGGACAATCCTTTGTCTCATGGTCAAACAACATACAATACAAGCATGATGGTCACGTTGGATTCGTACAATCACGGGCATAATGCCCTTTCCCTCCACAATTGTAACATATCAGTTTTTTGTGACCTGTTCTTGGCCCTCCTCCACCTTGGCCTCGTCTGCGCCCATGAAATCTAGTGCGTGCCATTCCTGCATTTTGATTGAGGGTTCGTGTTTCAGCCTGAAATTTGTAGATAGGAGTTTGATCCATCATTAGCTCATAACTGCTACAGGTGCACTCATCATGTCCTACTGACCTAGAAAAATTATAGAACAACTACTGTGAACTCTACATATACTTTTGTAATAGATGGCAGTTATTTGTAGCATGTTTTCCTCCACTCTTGGTCCTGCTTGTGCCTCTGGTCTCAATGGCATTGGCCCTCCTCTTGAAGGTAATTCATGAACACTGGGCAGTGATCCTTGTCGTGTCCATGGCCCTTGCATTTTACATGCCATATCTCTTCGCGCATCTCTGGGCGGGTTGTCCTATCTTGTTTCAAACTACGCATCTCCAGGAACAAGTTTTTCAACTGCGTGTGAATCTGTTGAACTCCCAGGTTAGGATCTTGTATTGGAGTCTTGTGTAATCTCATCATGACCTCCAAAGCCTCAGCCTGAGTGTTTAGCCTTTTTTGTGCCAACGCATTTCGTAGATGCAGTGTTAACGATGCCACAAACCATTTGTGGTGTTTCCCATCTATTAATGTCATATTCACTTTGCGATTGTGCATTTCAGTATTTGATGCAACTCCCATGGGATTTCACCTAGTAGCATTGTGATTTCCTTAAATCCAATGATCGACTATGCCTCTGACTTTGGCCTGCTAAATTCTTTGTTTAGCGCAACTTGGATATCCGCAATCCCTACATTCGGATTATCATTGGAATGCTTAATTTACTAGGTTAGCGCGTGATCTTGCAGAGCGTTGACCAACATTTCCTTCTTTATATTGTCGTCTATGACACCTTGTGCTTCGAATACAACTTTTATTATGAACCAAAACTGGTCCAGATCTTCATTCCCTACTCCCTTGAATACTTGTAGCTTTATCGTGCTTGCCATACTACTTGGCGGTGGTGGCGGAGGTGGTATGGGCGAAGACAGGGGTGAATATGGTGAAAGTCGTGGTGTTGTGGGTGGGGGTGGTATGCATGGAATTCTCTGCCTTATCAGATTGAATGCACTTCTTAGTGAGACCTTCACGAGCTCTTCTTCACCCCCTCGCAGAGGTGAAATCAAGGGGCTAGTCTCTAGTTTTGTGCTACCTTCGTTTCTGTAGATTCTTCCACTTCGCGTAGCCCCAAACATAAATTAATTCGCATAACCTGCTTTTCACACAATAGCTTTTTAATCCAAGTGTTGAAAGATTTAACGTACTTACCTTGCGGTCCCTTGAGGAAGCATCGTTCTGCCTCACTATAGTTGACTGAAGTATCTACCACGAATTCAGTAATGAATCCGCCTATGATTTGATCAAGCGAGTGATCAACAGTGTAGGCGATCTTATCTTCCAATGCTGCCAGTCTGTGCACCAATTCTGGAGTCCACACAATAGGTTTGTCGAGCTTACACCTTCCTTGGCTATCTACTAGCTTCGTGATCCACTTGTACAACTCAGTGGGGAAGGATGAAAAGAACATTTTGTGGATTTCAGTATATAAGTAGCAGTCTAACCACTCTTCCTTTGATAGGCACAAGTTCCTGTTTTCCTACGCCATGAACTCATGAATATTTTTGTCCAATCAATCTTCAATTCCTTTCTTTGTCGGATTCTAGTGATACAACATCAGACATCTCTATGCAGATCCCGGTCCCGGCAACAAAACCATTTATTGCTTCATTGGGGCCTAACCAAGGTTTGTATTTAATTAGCCAAATGAATCCCTGTACTACTAGCCCTTTCGGCAATAGTCTGCAGAGCACAGACTGAGGTCTGACCCGAAGTAGTATGGGAGGGTGCTAGAACCAAGTTTCCGCACCCTTGAGATGTCTGAGAGGTACGACTGGTCTTCGGTTTGTTCCTGTGTACAAGTCGCTTCGTGCACTTTCCGCTCCTCTTGGTCTGATACACTTCCTTTACGTAACCCTAACCAGGGGTTGTGCTGTGCTCTGCGTTATTACCCAAGATCTTACTTATCTTCCATTGTTAATTAATTACCTTCTCCTACTTGAATGTCTTAAGTTATAATTAGCAATACAAAACATTCATACACGATCGTGTAGTAAGTAAACACTATACTTGCAAATTAGATTCAATCATGCATTAAACCAGGAAAATATACACAAAATTATAGCAAAACTTCTTTTTATTGATTCTCCCAATGGTTACAAAATCGACCTGCCCTAAGCACTCAGCTGCAGGGGTCCACGCACTTAGCTACAAAGCCTTCTCCTACTCTACAACCCATAGACACACTTTACACTTCGACTCAATCACTTAGACTTCTCATGCGTTTCTCCTATTCGTTATTGGTTACTTATATTTTTCACTTAGAGCCTTGCTCTATTTATACAATCCCATGGTTTGTATACCATGGGTAGGTCTATCTAGCCGACATTACATTACAAAAACTAGGGTGGACAACCCTATGACTCTAATATACTTTTGCACTCCGCGCTCGCAATTCGTGGAGCTTTTACAGAATGATTTGGTCAAAACTTGGGCTTTAAGCCCCAAAACATGCCTTGGGAGGATTCCATGCCCAAAAAATGACAAAGGGAAGCATATTATTGATGTGGAGTAACAGAAGCAAGTGGATACGATCATGAAGGAATACAGGGACATATTCTCCTCACCCATAGGGGTTGTTACACTAAAATTTGTCACCATGACTATTTGCAGTTAGTATGGCTCCATCAACAGTCATACTATCCTCCTTGGCAAGCCTCATACCTCTGCTCTCCATGTCAAACTTCAAGAAAGAGAAAAAGTCATTAAAAATATATTTATCTCTGGGTACGCAGTTTCTCTCAACCTTACCTGCGTGTACGCATCCCAAATTCATAGTACCTGCATACTTGTACGCTCTGTATGTAAAGGGGTGGGTACGTACTCCTGTAAAGGTCAAAAGGCGTGAGTTTCATCTTTAAAAAGTTACTTGTGGTCATTTCTAGAGCATTCTAGAAGCTTGTTTGACGTGTATTGAGCGCCTCCAGATGGTTCATGTATCCTATGAAAGAGGAACTTATCCCATCAAGAGAGGAGCTACCCCATCCAAAAGAGGGGCTTATCCCATTGATGGTGGACTTGATTAACTTCCTCTAGAGCATTATAAATACAGGTATTGGGCCAGAGGAGGGGAGGTTGAAAGCTGAACATTCCAAAGGGTAGATGCTGCTGGAATTAGGATTTCCTTGTAGAAGCTTGTGAGGAGAGATTCCCATCCTTTCTTGTTTCATTTGGAAGTGGGTGAGCTTATCAAAGTAAAGGAAACCTCTTGCTGGACCCTGGGAGGAACTTGCACAACACCAAGGCTCAGGTTGTAATGGTTTCTTTTGTTTCCTATTAATACAAATAAGTCCATTCTTCTCAACACTTTGTTATTAATGAGTTGTTTCATATACTCCTTGGTCTGTATGTTGAATATGTTTTATTTTATGAGATATTCAGGTGCTATTTAATCGTTTGATTGTTAGTGAATGCAGGTTTCGAAGTGAAGGAGGAGCTCATCTGGATCGACGAGGTTGGACTACTACAACAGCGTTGGACTACAGGTAGGATCTAAACACTTGATTTCTTGTATGGTAAATGCATATTTAGAGAAGGATTGTTCTTAATTGTCTTGTTTGTCACTAGAAAGCCTTAAGCTTCTAGGGAGGTTGGTTTTTTCCACAAGATTAACTCTTTCCGCATGACAAGGTGGGAGCGGAAATATGCCCATCAAGGAAGGATCTTTAAAAATTCCTACACCCACACTCTCATAAGGAGCACCTGTGTGCTTGACATATAGAACATTTCCATCCGAGGAGGAAGAGGAAAAGAAGGATAGTTGGTCGACTATGACTATTTTTCGTTGATGGGGAAAATGAATCACATGGAAGAGGGAAGAGGCTACAACATGAAAAGCATGGATACAACACCATCTAAGTAGAATATTGTAGTTAAGATTACCATTAACAATCTATACCTCAACATGTACCGTCTTACCCTCCAAGGTAATAGAAAGGTTGGGAAGGACACAGAATTGTCGCGAATTGCACCCGTCAAAATCTTCAAGAGTATTAGGGGACTAGTTCAGAGTAGGAGAACCAATTTCCTTCCAAAAAATGACAAATACGATGCAGGTAGAAGCACATTCATCGATGATGGTCCTATGAATGATTTTCTCATTTATGATTACCTAAATGAGAAAGGCAATTTTATGAGGTAAACACATAAGATGGGTTTCCAGGTCAAAGCAAATGATATTAGATTCAGCTCGATCAATACCCCCAATAGTTGACAGTAATGATTTCCACTGAGAAGGACAACTTTGAAGGACCTTGAGAGCATATATAGCTGATGTTGCTTGAGCCAAATCTTCAACAATGTTATAGTGTTGAGCAGCTTGAACGTTGCGATTGTATGAGGATTTTCCAAGCGCAGCTCGAGAAGGTGGTCGAATGGTGAAATCAGTATTAGGTCACTCTATATGGAGAGGAGCAGAACTAGATGAGGTGGAAGAAGAAGGGGTACCTCCTTTCTCTTCCCCAACTGACGGGGCAGGATTTTAATAATCTTTTGACTTGGTAGCCACATTGACCTGGGTACTCATCATGAGCACTTGTGAACCCAAGGAAGCATATGTCTGAGGCTGGTCTACCATTTGATGCTGCTATGTTGGAAAGGGCTCTTTCAGTACATCTAGGGTCCCTTTGAGAAAATGACTAACTTTGAGATGTCTAAGAAAATCCTTAGTACAGTGATCCTCCACACAAATGAGGCATGGATACTTAGGTTTCCATTGTGAAGCATCACCAACAGATGGTTTAAGAGAACCCTGTTTTGGGGCATCGACATTACCCTTGTCTTTGCCTTTCTTCTTACCTTTAGAGGATTTATTCATTGCGGTAGACTGGACAACATGAACGTCTGAGGTTTTACCAGGGCTAGACACATTACGAGAGGAGTCATTGGGAGCAGTGTTGGATACATGGTTCTATTTGGAAGAAGATTTTGCAGGGGTCTGAGTCACTCAACCAATTACTCCATCAAATGGAGGGGTAGTGGGTGACTTAGATGTCGTCAGATCATATGATGGTCTAGGTGCATTGGGTAACACATCATATAACATTCTGGAATATGAATAGAGAAGGTCTAGATACTGGGCATGTGCGATGGCTTATTCCTCATTGACGCATCCACCCATAGCAATGTCCTTGACAATTTTGTTCACAAATGATTTGGTGAACCACTCAGTAAACAATTGATCATCAATTTCAAACATAATCATATGGCGCCTACATCTCCATTCATGGATGTGATCAGAGATGTGAGTCATTGTGTCTGCTTGACTGACATTAACAGACGGGTGCCATTTTCATAGTGAACAAAAAACTAGAAATGTGTGAGAAAGGCCATGCCGAGAGTGTTAAGGTAATGATAGGTATTCCAGGGGAGCTCGATATACCAGTTGGCCACAACTCCTATAAGAGTTCATTGGAAAAGATGAAGACAAATGGAACCATCAATCTAGGAATTCAAGGAGTGTTAGAGGTGATATGTCATCACCTGGGCTTGATGGTCCTCTTTCACTGTTCCTTCAAACTCTGGAAAATCGCTCATAATCTTGGATGGAATCAGAGGCCAATATGGCGAATGAAGAATCAGATCATTTGTGAGTCTAGATAGATCTCGCAATTCATCGTAGCCAAAAATGGAAATTGGGTATTGAAAGGATTTTGAGGTCAATAAGGAGGTCCAAATGGTAAGATCCATCCCTACTGATAAAGATTTTGTCCCCAAAGTGGAGGGTTTTGTCCATAAGGCATTAGAATTTTTCTCCAGTGCAGGTTACCTTTCCTATAGAGAGGATTTTGACCTTGAAAGCCTTGAAACTATCAAGCCAGAGGCTGTTGATAAGCAACATACTGGTTAAAAGGCTATTGATACTACTGGCCTTGGACATATGGATTTTGCACCTGATTTCCCTAAGCATAAGGTTTTTGGACCTGATGCCCTAGACAAATGGGTATTGGACCTACTTCCCTTGGATGTAAGGATTTTGTGCCTGTTGCTACAAGACTTGGCCCTGGCCTTGCCCTTGCAAGGGTTGACCCTATTGATATGAGTATAAGGGTTAATGTTACTTGAGTTGACCTTTTGGCTGCAAGGGTTGACCTTGTGACTGTAAAGGTTGTCCCTATAGCTACAGAGGTTGACCTTACGAAGGCATAGGCCAGGAGGATTGCGGTGCATACTGCATCTGCGGTTGTGTGGTTTGCTGTAACTATTGTGAGGGTTTCCCCTATGGTTGTTTCAGTTGTCTTTGTTGGGGCATGATATGGCCATGCTACTAGATGGATGGCCCCTACGACAATGAACGTTGCCCTTGCTCCTGTAGGAGTTGTCCTTGCTACTGCAAAGGTACTTGAATAGTTCTCGGAACGAGAGCTTGAAACTTCCTAAACTATATCTGGCCATACCCATCGAGCGTGGAAGATGGACCAGGTTGGACACAGGGTCCAGGGTGAGGGATGGATGACAGGTTAGCCATGGCTTGTGAATCATATGGAACATAAGGAGGTTGGTACTCACCTTGAGCCATATTGGGCTGCTCGTACTGGATGTGACTTGATCCAGATTCACCAACATTGGGTTGTTCGTACTGGACATGACTTGATCTAGATGAATCAACATTAGACAATTGGTACTGGAAATTACTTGATCTAGTAGGACCAACAGGATTTGAATTGGCACTCAAAGAGGGTTGGTTCATCCCATCCATGTGAAGTTGTGAGCCACTCACATTGGTTGTGCCAAACATCATAGAAACATTCGGGCTCTTCCCCCCATGTGGTGGAACAACCTATCCATTTACTAGAGGGACCAAAAAATTGACAGTGACATGACTCGAGATTGTTAGTTGAACGAACAGGTCACTTGGACTGATGAAACAAGAGGATTGGGAATGGTGGGTTGCACTGGGACTGAAGTGACTGCAGAAATCACTTTGTTGGGTGGTTGGGTTTTGAATGAACAGACTTGTGGTAGGTATAGTGCTAGACACCCAAATAGGGTTGTGATACAATGATGAGGTAGTAGGTGTGCCTGAAACCAACTGAGATAAAGTCACATAATTACGTGATAACTTAGGATGAACACTAGTCATAATTATTCTCGTGTATGGGAAACCTTTAGGACAAAAAGGATATTCCTGCTTCTTGACTGTGTGAGGAGTGGAAACCTCTAAGTGACCTAGAGAGGAGATTGGGATCTCGCCTTTTGATTCCATGGGTGAAAACAAATAACGAGGGACTATCGAAGATGTTCAAGGGGATAATTCCAAAGGAATAACCGATTGATCATACAGACTATACGGAAGCTGTAGTGGTATCACAACAAGATTGAACAAAGGATCCAAAGGATAAACAACCATTCCAGGTTGACCTTCAGAAGTCGATGGACTCTCGGGAGTCTGGATAGGGTTATGTGGAGATTCTAGGCCAACATCAGAAAGTGACCTAGTATCTAAAGGGGAAGGACGAGGTGAAAAATGTTGAAAACTCAGAACAATTCCAACTACAACACCTTGGTCCTCAAGCGACTGTGGCAATTCAGGAAAGGCTCCTCAGAAAATATTTCAGAGAGAGGAGAGGAAGAGGAACTAGGCAAACCAGTTGGTTCCGCCACAATGATCTTGTCTCAAGGGATTTAAAATGTATTTAAAGTTATACTCATGATGTGGTCTAAAAAAGACTAATAGTGATGTTATAAGATCACGGGAAACAATTTTTTAAGACGTAAAAACAAACTGATGCTTTTTCATGTTTTAAGAGTCGAGAAAGAAGCAAAGGTGACTCTATCGCTTTCAATTTGAAACGAGCTCAAAAAGGACAAGCGCTTGAGTGATATTTTATATTTAGGGAGTCAAAAATATCAAAATGACTACTCAGGATGATCTAGGTAAAAATTATTACCTGGTAACCGTGAACTGTAGAATACCTCTCAACGAATCGAGAAGTACAGGTAGACAATATCCCTGAATGTTGCATTCGGTGTATCACGTTTACAAGGTAGTAGACTCAACTTCCTATGGATAAAGGATTGCAACCTAGTGGGGTCTCCCTTTATATACTTAATGGTATAGGGAGCACAGGTCCATATTAGTGCTTTCTAGTGGTGAAGTGAATGGCAGCTGCTAGGTTTTAAGACACCGAAACATGTCTCTAGCCTAGACCATCTAAGATGTGATCATTACGTTTCAAATGTGCCTTAGGCTAATTGAGTACATTTTAGAGTTTATATTGAAATTATTTCTTGGTTTTCAGGCCTTATCGATGTGACTTAAAAACATCTATATGCATCTAAATGAGATAGGACCATTTCAGTTCGATGAATTGTCTACAGTAATGAGAGTAGAAATCATACTCAAATGCAACAAAGCAAGCAATTGAAATAAAAATGATGTTTCACTATTTCGTCTTTTGAAAACAAAAATGAAGAAAAACTCTTTCCAATTCCTAACTTTCTTATCAAATGCAGTTCAAGTAGCCATTTCACTAACAAAGAGAATTCATTTCTTTCGCAATGCAAGTGATGATGAAACTCTAGCCTTCGATGATGCTAACTAACGTAATGTATTTATGCAACAAACTAGAGTTATGTAATTTTCAATGAAATGACGGAATGAATCTTTAGAAAGCACTTCACACTTCAATGGAACATTCGCAATACAATCAATCAAAAGCGAGCATAAAAGGGAATTCCTTTCACAACTAATGAAGCATAGATTGAACCAAAAACAAGATGGGCAATGTGATCTTTCCCCGAAAAGAGATGCTCAAACACTAAATGAAACCTTTCAAACTTGTTAAATGGAAATCGAAGCAATGGAATGACTACTCAAATGGAATGCAAGAAGCAAATTTGACTATGGACTTGACTTTCTGAGCAGGAAAACAAGTGAATGGGTGATGACCTAGATGCCCTAGGGTTATACACCATCCAAGGACTCAAGAAATAAATGAAGGAAATGAAAATTAACTAATCACACAAACCAAGATAAAAGAGCTTTCCAGCCAGGGAGAACACAGTCAGAACGAGCCGAGAGACAAAAATCATAAGGGCAAGACACACTGGCTATGATTTAGGGTAAACACTGATCTTCACTAACAGGAATCAGTGTGACTGCCTAACTAACAACACACGCCAAAAGGGGGTCGGCGCATATGTTTTTGAGAAAATCGCACTTATCAAAGTGACTATCAAAAAATAAAGGCGCTGACCGAGGATTCAAGGAAAAAAAAACTTTTCAAAGGCTGAGACCAGACTTGCCACTATAAATTTCAGGCTCAAAGTAGTAAACTAGGCAATGTAGAGAACACTAAAGGGAAATGGTGATACTAGAAAAGTTCACACAAAACCATAAAATGAAAATCAATCAAACAGAAGGATTGGCTCCCTAGCAAAGTCGTCAATTTGTGGTGCAGGTAAATTCTCCGTGCGGACATAAAGAATTCCTCTAGCCCAAGAAAGTAGGTCTATCCAGAAACAAACAATCTATGGAAAATATCCTTAAGCTAGAATCAATGAAGAGGGCCTACCTCTTAGAACGTTATTATGCTTGGTCATGATCCTGCGTCTTCACTCCATCTATCTTCCGTTTCCTTCCTTTGAGTACCTGAAACAAGCAAATAACAACAACAGCAAACCTGATAACATGCAATATTTTGTTCAGCCTACTTAATAGGTCAAGGAACATTAAGCCATAAAGATGTAAAATTACACTCCATGTAGGAAATCAATCGATAGTTGCATTAATACAAACCAAAAAGTGATTACAGTTGGTGCCCTGATGTTGTTGGTCTCCTTCGATGAATTCGGGTTCCCACACTTCTGCTAGCACTTCGTGGGTAGTCCCAACAAATGGAAGTTCAAGGCCTCTTTCCCTCTAGTCTCAAACCAAACCAAAATCACACTATTCTCCCTCAAAAACACACTAGAAAGCTATAAGCTATAAATGACTTGCTGGTTATTCACACTTGTTCTAAAAACTCCAACTAGCTTTTGCTTGGGAAAAAGAGAGGCTTATATAGCTTGGATGGATGGGAGAAGGTTTCTCTCATCATGGGAGAAGGTCTTATCTCTTGAGGTTTTTCCATCTTAATAGGGGAAAGGAGCCCAAACAGATTTCCTTGCCTCTATCTAGCCCAACCATCTACCAGACTTTTGTTAGGAAGCTTCTAGACATGGAAGCTATGGCTCCTTATTTAAAAAACCTTCCAAAATAGGATCAGCATGACTAGAAAAGAGCTCAGACGATCTGATCGGTTTGAGGGTTAGTTTTAACCTCTATAAATCGGTGTGAGGAGAAAACTGGTCAATAGCATTGGTCTTGTAAACTAGGATAGAAGGAAGATTCTTGGGAAATGATGCAAAGGGAAATTATTCTTCTCATGAAGAGGGACATACTGGGAGTTTCTTCATGATGGGAAAGCATGTTGGGTACACTATAGAAGTCCTCTAGGATCGTAGACAGGGAGTACAGGGACAGTGACAAGATGTTGTGTAACAATATTGATCATCTGCATCATTAGTTAAGGCCACCTAACTACATGATCTTTCATATGATATGGTTTCAATGTGGTTTATGATTCCAAAGCAAGTGCAGTCGTCACCCAAGGTACTCGACTGTTGTAATGTAAGACCAAGCAGATACATTTGGTGTTAGAATACTTAAGGTAAAAAAGGTAATGGTACGAAAATTTTGAATTCACATGAGTACGAGTCATGGCCACCCTCCTAGAATAAGGCAGCGATGAGCCGTTTGTGTCATAACACAAGTTCCCTTTCTCGATTATTATTATGATGTGTATGTCAGTTATATTCCTAACGCTTATCCTGTAGAATAGATCACGATGGCAATCATGATCATGTTCTATGTAATTCAAAGTTTCCTCATTACCTTGAACCTTTCTTAAATTAATCCATTCTTGTTTTTATCGGGTTTGCAATTATCTTGCTTGGTCTTAGAAGCATATCAGCAAATTGATTTGAACTTTATTCTCTTCCCCTCCTAGCTACTATTGAAAATGTAGTCTACCATTAGGTTCAAACCTCAAGGTCCTGCATTACTAGATGCTTACCTACAGAGTAAGAAAATGTTGGAGAAGGAAGGATGGTTTCCTATGTTCCTAAAGTTTAGTGGGCATAACTCAGAGGTTACGAACTCTTTTGCCTTAAATTTAAATGGTGACAGGTCACAAGTGGGTAATGCTAAGTTCAGATTGACGAAGGAGCTGGCAGCCCAAGATTCTAGAATTCCATAGGAAGGAGAGCATTGGTTTAAAAAGCAATGATTCAGTAAGGAATTTTTCACACCCTTCCTCAGAAAAGACCATGCAAGCCCGGACTGGAGCAAGGGAATTTCGCAGGATTACCTTAGAATTAAGTAACAACATCTCTTGTTTCTCCTGCAGAGGTATATCACATGTGAAGGTTGTTTTGGGTTAGTCTTCCTGTTTAATATTCGTCTCCTTGACCATTTCTGAGAAAAACCCTTGAATTTACCATATTATCTTAGAATGTCTTTGTTGAAGGTGGCTACTTCTGCCAAGGAGAGGGAAACACATATAGAGGAGAACCTTTATCATCACGGTATTGTCAAAATTATCATGACAGAGGTTTTGAATAAATAGGAAAAAATGTGGGAAGAGTTTTTGGTAGAGAATTACTTTGTGGATGACGAGAAGGAGCCTAGTTTACCAGAAACCAAAGGCACAGATCCAAAGAAGAAGCTAAGAAAGAAACCTCAGACCCATGGTCAGTTGATAAAGGAGGTTAAAAAAGATGAGAAGGTGGTGGTAATCAAGGAAATTGTAGGGAAGAAGCCTAAGCCTTTGAAGGGTACCTCTGCTCCTGCTAGCCGTTTTACGAGAAGCCAGGAAATGAAGCTGGTGATAAAGGAAGCTATAGAGGAGGGGGTACAACAAATTAAAACTAATAAGAAGGATAAGAAGCCCTGAGCCTTGTCTAATGGGAAGCAAGTGAATATTGATTCTGTTGAGTTCTTTGACAAATAATAGTGGGAGGTCGACTCTTTCCAAGACCCACAACTGCACAAAAGTGGGGATGAAACAATCAAAGATTTTCGAGAGCGGGAGGAACCAAGTCTTCCTCAGTCCTCTCAAGGACAACATGGGGATGAAGGAAATTATAAGAAAAGGTAGTACCAAAAGGATATGGAGTAAATTATCACCAAGCTCACTATGTTTAAATGGGTTCTTTTAAAGGAAAATGAAACTCTAAAGGAGAACAATCTACACCTATAGAAAGAAGTGGATGAGTGGCATAAAAAGGCATGCTGAATCATGAAGAAAAAATAGTTTCAAATCGATCACCTACAAAAGAGGAATGAAGAATATGAAAGTAGGGTTTAGAAATTTGAGTCCGGCAGGGCACAATTGGATCACCTAGCTATATTAGCTGCAGCACGGGCAAAGAGTGAATTTTCCTTCTCAGTTGAAACATTTTTGCTTGCATAGGGGACATGCAAGGAGCTAGGTGTGAGGGAGATGTTGAGCCCTGATTTTGTTAATCTTTGATAACATTTCTAAGGCCTTCCTTCCCCCCTTTAGAACTCTTTTTGACCTCTAATAGCTTTTTTTCCATATTATATTTTTTTTGACCAAAAGGGTGTTGTGAGCTGTAAGGTATGCAACTCAATTTGAAAAGTCTCATTTCACTTTATTCTTGAGTATTTTTTAAGTTAAATGTTACTTAATTGAATTATCTAGAATTTCAAGGGTTCTAACCGAATATTATGCAGACCAACTATCTTCCAAAGCAGTTTCGTGATTTCCTGCGGGCATCCCGTGATTTCTTGTAGGATCACTGATTTCCTTTAGATATGTTGTTTTCTTGTAACTGCTCTAATTTCCTATAGAGATCTCAATAGTTGGATATATTCTAGTCAGCTTCAAGAAGAATAAAAACATGGGTTGTGTTAGGAAATCTGCTTACATGGATACGGTCCTATTGGCTTCCTCAAAACTGCCACCGAAACTACCCAGCTCTTTAGTCTTCTCATATATGGCCATATTGGGAAATATCTCCAACAACTCAACGAGATCAGTCTAATCCATGCTTTCAGTCTTGGATCAAACTCAACATGTCTATTTTTATTATATTTTCTAGTTATTGTTAGCAAATAGTTTCAGTATGTTAGTTTTCCTAATTCGAGCAAGTTCATGCCTTTGCACTTGTATAAATACTTTTATGTTTCATTTGCAAAGGAGGCAAATATACCAGACTCCTACATTATTGTAATATTTGTATAGATTAATATAAAACTCCATGTTCTGTTGATCTCGTTGTGTAAACTGCTTTAGCAATTAGAGGGGTTGTGAGTAATGGAGGGACCCTTTACTCACAACTCATGTAGTTGCAGATTTGTGTTTCTTTTAATTATTTTTCATGAATTGACATAATTATTACACATATTTTGTTTCTCATTCTAATTTGTAACAACATATGTAAGATGGTTAAATGGTGAAGCTTATTTGATGAATATGTTTGGAGTTATTTGATCAAGCTTTAATTTACATTGTGAAATGTTGAATTGGTTTAATTGTTGTTTGATTGATCCATTATCTTTCTCTCATCAGCGTCAACAATTCTAGTTGTTGTAGAGAGATGATTAAATCTGCTCCATAGCCTTTGTTGCTAAGTGTTGATGAGGTAAAGAGATATTGAAGTTGTGTGTGTGTGGTTTTGTTTAGAAAAACACTTAAAGTATTAGCCTGCATATATTTTGCACAACATCTCATAAGGTTACCTACCGGTGGTTTATGATTTATTTCTGTCAAATTATAAGTCTATAATTCTCCCAAGCATCTGCCAATCTCCAATTGCAATATATCTTATTGTATGCTTCAGCTTTACCAGAGATTCTTATCAGAAAAATAAGATGGTTGTCCTAGCAAAACTTGCGATCTCATCTATCTCTAGACCCAATTATTTTATTAGAACATATTTAATATGATATCACATCTTCCATTCATCACATCTTTTGGAATGAAACCTTCTCTTGCATCTGTCGATCTTTGATTGCAATATGCCAATAGCCCTTTCTTCCTTTCAACTCTTTGTGACCATCATGCTAGCACCCAAATCATATCTGTCTCTATCAAGCATTTCCATTTGCATGTGTAACCTTCATGTATGACATGACAATTTTTTGGATCACCGACTACCTTCTATGTTTGGCTGTTAGTCTTGTAGCTCTACACATGACCACATTCTAGCCCCTGTATCGAAACCCTTCAATTGAAGGTTATCAATCATATCTTTCACTTCGATGCACAATATGCCTCAACCTCTGATCTCTGATCTTCCATGCATGATGCCATTGTTGCCACGTACTGCCACCTGTCACCTTGTTAGTAATGCCACGTGTTACCCCTTTTTGGCCTATTATGAGCCTTGAAACTGTCGAATCCAACTGCCATGTATCAACCATGTTGGCATGTCATTGCCACGTGTCTCTTATCGGTTCCAGTCTTTTGCTATGACTTTTGGAGGAGAAACAAAATTCAGTAGATTCTTTCATTTTGCACACAAATCTTTTGTTCATTTGTTATCGCCCATCACGACACATTAACATTAGTAGCCCATTCCTGATGATTTAACTCTGCCTAATATATTTGTGACGCGTGTCATGTTAAAAGCTCTCATATCAAATCCTTTGATACCTAATAATCTCTCTTTTTGGCTCAAACACAGATGAACTCACAGTCCACATGTCCTATCGGCACTGCTTTGCACATCTTAGTGCAAATGCTAGTATAATATAATACAAATAATTGATTTTTTATCATGTAAATTCAATACTAAATTATATTTGCCTCAATATAAAATATGGTAATCAAGTCTTTTGTTGAATTTTACTAAATTGAAAATTTTAAAATTTTATAGATTTAGTATCTCATAAAATATCCGATGCATAATTGATTAAAAATGGTGTATCATTGGTCTATTGTAAACACCCGGCTGAAATGTATGGGAAAAAATAATAGAAATTATTACATTTTATCCGTACTATTTGTGTGGCATCGAGTCATCTAACTAAGTAAAAATATCATTGTTACTTTAATTTAAGAAAAGTAGTTGAGTAATGACATAAGAAATTTATTATGGTTTCAATTTTTGAGAAATCTTATATGATATAATTATCTTTCAGGCGTACATCAATTCTCCATAAAGTATATTGTTAGTCTATTCAATGTGTTAGAGTTAATCAAATAAATTAGTTATTCTTAAGATGTTTTTATTATGTTATTGATTTAAATTTCAAATTAAACTTATATTTTGTGTATAGGGTGATGAGTATCATTAATACGTCTACTTATTATAGAGAGACATTGGAATGTATATCTTGCCAGGTAAGAACCTCTTATCAGTTAGATGCAATTTTGTCACAATTGCCAACTTCATTGTTTAAAAAAAGTCCACCATAATTACCAATTCCATTATAATCTAAAAAAACTATCATACGTTTATAGGGTAACTTTATTATAGCTGATGATTATTATATTTGAAATGTTGTAAATAATATTTCATCCTCCAAATTATTTCCAAGTAGGGGTTAAAAAAGATAAAATGTGGTTAATTTTACATGAAATCCTAATATTTGAGTTCATTATGTCTCTATCCAAAGTTCGTAGGCATTATGTATTATAACCAAAGTTTTAATGTGGTTAATTTTACATGAAATCCTAATATTTTAGCTCATTATGTCTTTATCTAATGTTTGGAGGAATTATGTATTATAACCAAAGTTTTTTGCTCATGTCATAAGGGTTGAAAACTACAAAAGGAGTTTTTTGGTTTTGGTTTTCATGTGGAGCATCCTGCCACTTGATCGTCACTTTGTCAAATCAATGGTCAACAGGGATTTTTGGGCCCCCCTTTCCATCCTACCTTTATTGGTGAGGGGGTCCGAAAATTTGTTCTCCTCCTCACTGGACCCAATCTACGTGTCATCACCTCGCCATTTCGGACCCATCCTTCACAAACTTCTTACCTCTTTGACCCGCCTTTGAAAACCATCAACCTCCTCACCTTTTCCCAACATAATCCATGCTCCCAGTTACATTACCCTACACTTCCGCTCCACCTTCACTCCCCTATAGCACATACCTCCTTTGCACCAACGTCACCTGCCATGTCCCTCTTCATCCTACATTCGCATTCTTTAACCTAACCATTTTTTGTCCAACCATGTGTCTCCACATTATCCCCCACCTCCATTTCACCTCTCACCTCCATGTCATATGTTCATTTCATGGCCAAGTAAAAATATGTTTTTTCCCTATACAACACAATACTTTCAAGCATGGTTGAAAAACAATTGAGAATGTATTTTCAAATACTGAAAGAGGTTTTTGTTTCTAACATCCTCTTTTACAAAAAAATTTCTCCGTTTTCTAACATCTGTTATGGTTTGGGTGAGGTTAGTGATTCTTTGAATGTATATTTTCCAGGAAATTCTCGTTTTAGTCACCTTTTTGAGGAGAATATTGTGAATGATCTGAAATTAATTTTGGTAAATTGAAGGAGGTTTTTGTTCCCCATATTATAATCTACAAAAACCTCTCTCAAGTTTCAAACATCTAGGTCAGATTGATATCTTCAAAGTTATGAATGGAACCTATGTTTAATAATTTCGGGAGGAAAAATCTCAAAGACGGTTAGTGACTTGGTGGCCACCTCATCAAATAAGAGTTGCTACCAAATTTGAATTTATCTTCTTTGTCACAGGAAATCGAAAAATATAGTTCCAAGTAGATTCGTTAGTTTTGAATGTTCAATATTTTAGTTCTACTTGTGTAAGACAGTTTGAGATATTTGTAAACAAATCTTGATATTTTTTTCAAGATATTTTAGTTTAGAATTTGTATATATACTTCATAGTTTGAAGTAATAGATGTTGATTGTTGAACATTATTTCCTTTACAAATTGTAATTTTTTAGTTGTTGGAAGCATCAATAATACAAAGATATTCTTCACAGGATTCATGTGGTGTATGAAATGGTGATGTCTTTCTTCAGTTTATGTGTTGAATCATTGTCTCATTTCTTTTCCATTTCTAAAAATATTAATTACATAACATAAATTGTGATGAATATGATATGTTGTACATAACACCCTATTCTGGCTGTTAGTAATTTATATGTTTTCTGCTGACATCAAATTAAGGAATCCTTCATTTTTCCTTATTTTCTACTGAATCTTATATTTCTTTTGTTTCATAATCCATTTAAAATGATGAAAGATCCAAATAGTCCAAACTAACTTGCCTTGTGAAACTCCTTCAAAATTTTATGTAGATTTAGTTAATCTTTAGACTCCATAGCCCAATGAAATTATAACAATACAATCAACCAAGAAATCCAATAAAAAATAATCAGTACAGTAATAACTAGCCTAAAATTCACATCAAGCATAGCTAAATTTTGTAGAGGGTTCCCTCTCTGAAGCTCACATGGCTAAATCCCACCTTCCAACATTGTTTTGATGTTGTCCTATATATTTACTCTCCCAACCTCAAAAATATAGAATGACAACAACAATCATGTTTTTCATGTATTTCTCATTTTTCATGTAACAAGGTTCATTTAAAGTATGCAGCATAGGTACTCCTTGGATGAGGAATCAAATTCTGCATCCAACGAGTGTTGTTGCTCAAAATTTGAGTAATCCAATAGGGAGATAAGTTGAAAATACGAGTTGAAAAAGTAAATTTTTCTTCTTTTTTTTCCATCTAAAATTTGATGATGTAATCTTTTATTATTTCCACTATTATTTTATAATTTCCATAGGAGGCCCATTTTGGACTTCAAAATTCCCCTAAGGATCTTCATTAGCTTGTTAGATTTCGACCTCCAGTGCTTGATTTTGCCCTTGTTGTAATTACCCATCCTTGTCAGTTGTATATATCTCTGTAAAATATCACCCAATGGTCCATCGAAACTCTACAACATGGGTACTCCTTGGATAAGGAATTAAATTTTGCATCCAATGAGTAATCTCGCTCGAAATTTGAGTAAAACCTTAGGGAGATAAGTTGAAAATATGATTTGAAAAAATAGTTTTGTTATTTTATTATTTTTTAAACTTTTTACTTTTTTACTCCAAAAATGGTGAATCACCCCCATAATTGACATCATCATCTTGAATCCTATTTGTTCTTATAGAGCTTATTTTGGTTGTATATTTTTTTTAGGTGGCTTATTTTAAACCTCAAATTTCCCCTAATGGTTGCAATCAACTCAAATACTTAAATATAATTCAATGTATAAAAAATATGTAACTTCAAAAACTAATATAACACTTTTCTATTTATATTCCAAATCCAAGACAAAAAAAAACCACACATCTCATAAATATAAATGAAATCGCAAATTGTTCAAAAGTGTTAAATTTAGTGTGAGACATCTCATAAATATAAATAAAAATGGAAGTTGTTAAATATAAAGGAAAATATAATTTGTTCAAAACTTTTAAATTTAGTGAAATATACAAATCTAAGTCCTTATACTATTAATAAAAAATATACCCACAACATCATATCCTTGCATAAGCCAATTCCAATACCTAACGTTTCTCCTCTAACAAAACTTACAATTGTTCCTAAAAAGGATAATTTTCCTCAAATATCCTCTATCACCTTCTATTAGTCTAGATTACCCTTACCAACTATGGATGATCCTGCCCATCAGAACCTTTGTAGTAACAAAATTGTTTTTAGTTGTCGAAGCTTTTGCGTAGTAGAAGCATTTTTGTTAGTATTGTAGTAGCAGGCTCTTCAATAAAATATTGGGGTTTTCATTAAATACATCAAATGACAACGTCAAAGCTCTCTGCAACACTAATGGAGTTGCAATGATAAGGGTTTCTGAAATGGCACATGTAAGAACACATAAGACAAAAAATCAATTACGTTTAATTTTAATCAATTTTATTAAAAAAGCTTGGTATGGTTTATAAATTTAATTATCTTCAATATATGTGAACTAGAATGCCTCTCGATATTTTTTTATTCTGAATGATTCTAGAAATCTTTGGATGACTCTGCTTTGTTTACAATTATTGAAGGATGATGTTCTTTATTTTTTAATACATTTATCTCTATGGGTGGCAAAGATTGTGGTTCTTTCTGGAGCTTATACTCTTCATTATTGATATAATAGTTTATATTCTAGTACTAGTATATTCTAGTATGTGTAGATTTTTAAATAATAAAGATATGTTAACTGAATACAACCATATCAATGTTAGGTTATGTTGGTATTTCAAATTAGTTATTTACATTAAATATAATTTTTCATGATTCTTGAAATCTACTACTATACAATTTTATATCGAGTAATCTTGAAGTGCGACTTTTTGGAAAGTTTTATAGTTTATTTTCCTATCTAATTTGTTTAGAATTCGGAAGGGGTTCATTGAAATCACAAGTTTTAAAGGTCAAATCTTGACAATAGAAGTGCCCCACGGGTTTTTGAGGGTGTTGAATCCATATACGTAGTAAAAAAAATAGTTTAAGCAACACAAATCAAGATTTGGCCATAAATTTTTCCACCGAATTCTAACTAAAAATCCTTTTGGAAATCTAAAAAATTTACACTTAAAAGACTACATTTCATATAGTCATCTATAACTTCATGTATTTATTTACTTTAAATATGTATCATTATTTGAGCTTATATAATCATTATGTTATTATTTAGTTATTAGTTTTCAGAATCGTGTGAGCATTTATTTCCTAATTTTGCTAAAATCTTTTTTTTTTATATAGTTACTAATTTTAGGATCTCCTAAGCTTTTTTTTTATAACTTTATTAAAAAAAATTTTATTATAATATTATAATTAATTATGAATAATTAGTTATTAGTTTTTAGAATCTTCTCAATATTTCTTTCCTAATTTTATTAAAAAAAAAAGTTATTCATATATAATTAGGCCGATAGGCCTTTCCTATGTATCAACTTTTCGTCAACCTTTTTAATCTGGTCCGTTTAATGAGATGACACACTTTCAACCATTGATCTAAAAAAATAACAGAAAATCAAAAAGCACGGAAAATCAAGAATGGCGGAGTGCTCGCAAGATTTTCTAGACGCCACGCACCAGAGTATCCATCAGCCTTGCTGTTTCTATTATCCATGCAATTGCCGTGCGTTTCATTCATCACATAACCGAAAAAGAGGAAAATGTGTAGCTGGAACTGCGCCTGGGCAGAGAATCTCTTGTCCCAAACGAGCAACCAATAAAGCAATTGCTTTCCCTGTGCTTGAATCAGTTCGGCCTTTCAAGGTATTTATTAGGCAATCTTGATCTAGAATTCAAGATTTGCAGGGGTTTTATGGCATCTAAGGTGCTTCCATACGTGAGCCGAAGAACTTGCAGAGTTTGGTCCTCAGGAATGTCTCATGAATTCAGTTACACCAGTTCCCGTAACGTGAATTCCTCTTCGAAAACCCTGCAATATTCTTCGGTGGCTGCAGCCACGACTCCTCAAGTTTGCGCAGATTTCGTCAATGGAGCCATTAATGCTCCTGCTGCTGTTCACAACTTCGAAGACGCAGAGGGATTGTTTTCGGGCTTAATGACGAGGAAGCTTATTACTTCGCTTTTCAATCTCCTTCTTGTTTCCTGCGAGCCTGTCGCGGATCTGGATCAAGAAGGCCTATGACAGGAATCTAGATGTGTTTAGTCTGTTGGTTGATCCTGAATTTGCAAAGGAAATGATTGAGAGACAGTCAGCGTGGCGGCGAGTTGTGACTCTTGCGATCAACACTGGTGTCAGCGTTCCAGGTATGTCTGCAAGTTTGGCGTACTTTGATTCCTATAGAAGGGAGAGTTTGCCTGCAAATCTGGTTCAGGCACAGCGAGATTATTTCGGTGATCACAACTATGAGAAGATTGATATGCCTGGTTTCTTCCACACTGAGTGGTTCAAGATTGCAAAACAATCAAAGATTTGAAATTTTTTAGATTGTCGAACCCCAGAGAGAATAAGCCCATCCATGCTTTAGGTTTAACTGTTAAATTGCATCGTGAATTCTGTTGGCAATTCATAGTTTCTTATGAAAGTTTTCCCTATCAATTGCTTATGTGTTTTCTGTACTTTTTCAAATTCAAAGAAACAAAGAACGTATCGAGGTTTTTGAATAAATCCTTGCTTGAATTTCAAAGCAGAAAGCTACTAATCTGGTGCGTTTTACTGGATTAAGAGATCAAATTTTAGCTATCTTATTTTAAAAATGAATACAGAGGCAGGTTGCTTATGTTCAAATTGGCTATTTTGTTGACCAGAATATAATGGTTTATGTGGTTAGACAAAAGGTTGTGGATCTATAAGGTCTTTGTGAAGGTTTTCAAGAACATTTTCTTGGATGTATGGAAATTTTCTGCATTAAATGTATATACTGTGGTGTGTGGGATAGGCTAATGTTTGCAGGTTATACAGGAACTTTCGGAAATAATTTTCTGCATTGAATGTATATATTTTAGTGTGTGCGTGAGGCTTATTGTTGCAGATTGTGCAGAAACCTGTGTAGTTCTTGCTTGGTCTTCGTTGATGGTTGAACATAAATTCTTTTTTCCTTTTCTTATCTGCTAACTTATAGTTGGGAATGGAACAGAGCTTATGCTAAAGGATTCCAGAGCTGGGACTGTAGTTAGCTACTTGATTGTATTATTATAGGTAATTGGGATTAAAAGGATGGCATAGCGACTGAATTATCTTGAAATACGGTAAAACATCTGCCTTTTCTGTAGCAGCAGATTTAAAATGAACTAATCAGACATAGGACCTTTCTGTGGCATTTATCTACTCTTGCTATTATATTGCCCTGATGCAAGTAGAAAATATATTAAATGGTAGATCATCTCCATGGATTATATTAAGAAAGCATTGTCATAGATCATCTCCATGGATTATATTAAGAAAGCATACTTATCTCAAGAGTGCAAATAGTCGGTAAATCCTTCAAAGTTTTAATATGAGAAAATTTATAATTCAAAGGCACATTTTTCCAAGACTTTTCTGATCTGCTATATAGTTTTGAAAATTTGGGATAAATACCCTAATGCTCAACAATATCCTGGCAAATCTTAAGATTGTATGGATCTATTTTTGTGATATTGTCAGAAAATAGCTAAGGAATATTCTTCCCTTATGATTTTGTTGAATTTATCTCTTTAACGTTTCTGGAGTTTCGTTGGTTATAGTAGCCCATTGTTCCTTCAGACATGCAGATTAAATGAGATGGCACTTCTCACTTAATTGGTTTTTTGTGTTGGTTATTTGACTAGACTCTCGAGCATACTTATCAGTCAAACACAAGATAGCTTTCAGAATGCTTGTTGAAACTGCAAATTATCTCTTTAACATTTCTGGAGTTTCGTTGGTTATAGTAGCACATTGTTCCTTCAGACATGTAGATTAAATGAGATTGCACTTCTCACTTAATTGGTTTTTGTGTTGGTTATTTGATTAGACTCTCGAGCATAAGTTATCAGTCAAACACAAGATAGCTTTCAGAATGCTTGTTGAAACTGCAAATTATCTCTTTAACATTTCTGGAGTTTCGTTGGTTATAGTAGCACATTGTTCCTTCAGACATGTAGATTAAATGAGATTGCACTTCTCACTTAATTGGTTTTTTGTGTTGGTTATTTGACTAGACTCTCGAGCATAAGTTATCAGTCAAACACAAGATAGCTTTCAGAATGCTTGTTGAAACTGCAAATTATCTCTTTAACATTTCTGGAGTTTCGTTGGTTATAGTAGCACATTGTTCCTTCAGACATGTAGATTAAATGAGATTGCACTTCTCACTTAATTGGTTTTTTGTGTTAGTTATTTGACTAGACTCTCGAGCATAAGTTATCAGTCAAACACAAGATAGCTTTCAGAATGCTTGTTGAAACTGCAAATTATCACTTGCTAGCAACTTATTTTTTTGTTTTTGTTTTACTTCATCTGTATCTTAACTGGATCGTTTTTTTGCCAACTTTATCCTAGACAGAGTCATTCTATCTGGAAGAATGATATGATCCAACAGCAGACATTTGTTTCTTGCAGAATATCTAGTAAAACTCTGATATTGTTCTGATTTCACAGCTTCCATTGTGCAGGTTTGATAGCCCTAGTTTTCTTAGAACCATTGTGATTCTGTAAAATCAACAATCAACACCACTAACATCAGGATACAAAGAGGGCTTGGTGTTCTTGATTAAGTTTGCTGAATTTTTCTTTCTCCATATGAAATCCAATGAGATTGGAACCATTTTCAAACACCATAAAACAATTAATGATAATGTTAAAAAGTTAAGTAATAAAGGAAAGATAAGAGATGATATCAATTTTATTTTTCATTTTTTATTGTTTTACTTAACATTACTAGTGAACAACAGGATTGGGTAAAATGAAAGCATGGATATCTCATTATCTTCCTACTCTATTTTCTTGAGTCCCTCCTATAAGGAAATGTGCCACCCACGCCCCCTTTTGAGTACTCAGAAGCTTAGAAGATGCTGTGGATAACGCTGCCTGTGATGCCCATTCCTGCCAGTTTCTCACCACCATCCAGTCGACGCCTCTGCCTCCACCTAGATCGGAAAGTAACTCATCTTTGCCTCCTTTCAATCCTCTGTAAAGTTTTTTTTTGTCCTAAATTGTCTGCTAACTTCGGCGGATGTGGAAACTGCACCTGTTAGTCTTATAATCTTCTTGTATTCTTCGTCCTATAACCAAACATGGTTAAACTTGAAAGGCATGCCTGATCTATGTTTTTTCCTATTAGTATTGTATAGATTCAAATACTTCTATTGTATAGATTCAAATATTTCTATAAACCTAAAAGGTTCATAAATTTATTGAATATGTCTTTTGTCATAAATAGTTTTACTTCGATGAGTGTGTTTTCTGTCATAAATTATAACCTTTGCTATAATTTGAGAAAACATACATTTTAACAACTACATCGATTAAAAATCTTCAGAAATTGAAATCTCAGACATTATAATTTTTTCCCAAATTTATAAACAATAAAGTAAATTATTTCGCTTAATTAACGTTTTCCTTAATAGAGGTTCATTGAATGTGTATGACGTCATAAACCATAATATTTTCCAAAATTTGACAAAACAAAGTTCTGATTATTTTACTTCATTGAATGCGTTTTATGTCTTTTATAGTTGGATCGATGCAAAATATTTTGATGTTGAAAGTTTAGAAAGTATTTTTTTTAACCTTTATTAATATTTTCCCCACTTTTACGTAACAAAGATTTGAGATTTTAGTTATTGAATGCGTTTTATGCCAGAGTTCATAAATTATGATTTTTAATTTTTTTTTTTCCAGAAGGAAAAAAATATTGGATTTACATTAAACGATAGAGCCCAATATATTTGTCAATATATATGTTCATCAATGTTCCTGAGGAGAATATTCACATTCATAGTAAACTCATAATTGTTTACTTATCAAAAACGAAGATGCTTGTCCAGGCAAGTGCCCATAAAAATTCCCAATATAGAACTATAGATTATGAAAAGCATAAAAAATAGGATTTGCCTTATCATATAGGCAAGCATATGTACGGGAACCAGCATACAAAATATCACAATATAAGAAAAAGAGCCTGAAAAGCATAAAAAATAGGGTTTGCCTTATCATATAGGCAAGCATATGTACGTGAAGCACCATACAAAATATCACAATATAAGAAAAAGAGCCTGAGATGTGATCGAAGGTTGATCAGGCCCTCCTCCCTGGTGTCATTGTCTTCTGTATATCTGAACTTTATAACTCCATATGCCCCTTTTAAGACTTTCTTTGTACAGTTTGTCCACCTCCATGTTGTCTTCCCTATATATGTGATTAATAGTATAGTATATGAGAGATTCTATAATGTGTTTTATCTTATTTATTTACTAAATAATGTGGGAGGACCAAAATCTGTATCTCTCTGTATTCCTTCAATAAGAAATCTAGAATCACCATATATGTGGAGACTCTATATTTTATTCTCTTTCACAAACCAAAGTAAATCCCATAAAGAAATTATTTCTGCTCTAGCGTTTGTGCCTGGTCCTCCATTCCAGGACAGATTATACTGAGATCTTCCATTTATCTTTATTACTGCACCACATCCACACATGCCAAGTTGTGTTATGCGGAAAGGATATTAGTAAGGATAGCAGAAATGAAATAAGACATTCAATGTGTACCTTGTAATATAGATATAAACAAAACATTTAAAGAAAAGTAATTGCACAATGATTCAGTCCAAAAAAACAAGGTTTTCCACAAACCAATTAACTCTTCTAGAAAAATTCAACAATTCCAATTTAATAATCCTATCGGCCTCTCTTTGTACCTTTCGGGACAATTGCTAGTTATGTTTTAAGAAAAGCAGTTCAGTTAATATATTTTAAACATAGAAAATGTAATTAATCCCAAAAACACTTTTTTACCTTATAAATCACAAAATTCTCAAATATAACCTATTTTAAATATATTAATAATTTAATTTATATAACTTTCCTGATCATCTATATAAAATCACTCCATATTCTCATATCTTTAAATAACCCAAATCTATGTGTTCATATGTGAGAAATCCTTATATATTTTTTAGAGTGACATTAAAAAATGCAGAACACAGATAACCCGTGTCCTCGTGAATGGAAATCCTTTCTTTTTTGAGTTCTATTTGTTGGAAGAAATAGTTTAAACAGCTTCATACATTTTGTAAGTAGAAATATGTTTTAAGTGTGTCGTTGTATTTATGATAAAATATATTAATTTATATAATTTAAGAAT
>APFE031355309.1:0-10654 GCA_000404065.3 Pinus taeda | reverse complement strand
AAATGGGTGAATGGAAGGTTGTAACACCTAATTTCAAGGGCTAAATTTACCTTTTTTACCCTCTCCCTTAAAATAAGGTGGCCTATTTGAGGTGATTACTAAAAATGTACTATGATACAAAATATTTGCCCACTAAAAATTTAAAACCCCTTAATTTCTCCAAAGGGTGAACATTTGCCCCTAAAATTATCCTTGCTCATCAAACTCAATCTTGTCATTGAACACTACCAGAAATGTATTGATGAATCTCTAAATCTTCACTTTATCGTCCTTCAAATAAGGCACATATCTCAACAAATCCAATAATATACTAGTATACTTCTCATCAGCCATAGATCCCATCTTTAACTCATAGAATTCCTTCACCATATCATCATAGTATCTTTCAGATAGATACTTCTTCATGAAAATTCTTTCAAACTCCCTCCAAGTTAACTCCTCTTCCTAAATGCCTCTGAAATTCTTCACATATTCCCACCAAATGTATGATTTACTGTTAAGATTAAAGGTAGTTATCCTAGATTTCATGTTCTCTGAATAATCATGCAACATGAAGAACTTATTCATCACAAGTAACCATTCTTCTGCATACTATGAGTTCTTCATTTCTCCATCAAATTTAGGTGGCTTCTCTTTCTTAAACTCTTATCGAAAATACTAATTCTCACTCCTCCCATATGTATGGTGACGATGTTGACCATGCTGTCCCTTTGAACCAAAACTAGCATAAAACTAATGATCATTGCCCCTCTAGTCGGGTGTATCCATAAATATGCCATCTCTGACTATATCCTCTCTATCCAACCCATGTCTTGATTGAGACTTTTTGCCATATGAACCATTTGTCATCTCCTCCTATCCATGACTCATCCTAAGTGGTCTCTATCTCCACAAATCTATTAAACTCTAAAGAATCATTGCATTAATATTTGCTTGTTTCGCTTGTGCCCTAGTAATCTGTTCCTATGACTAACTGATCATATCATTATCTGCTTTGCAACTTCTTATCTTTTCCTTCAAACTTTTCAATGTATCTACTATATGAGGGGAGTACTCATGACCATGTTGCTCATTTGATCTATAGGGAGAGTCATATGAACTGTAGTCCACCATTTTTCTAGTCTTCTTGATCTTCTTCCTGCAAACATACTATGTGAGTGTTAGGATATTCTGACACATAGGAAATAGTTAAGTATAACTTGGTCTAATGTAGAGTTAGGTAAAGTGTCTTTGTTTACTATGTACTTTTGTAACTTACAATCTGATGGTCATGATATGTTCTAGACATGAAATGATTTCATGGTTCATTCTCTCGGTATTACCGACAATTGGTCTGTGGCTTAATACCCGATTGGTCCATGATTTCTATTTAAAGAGCATGGAGGGTCATTTGTAGGGTAACCGTTCATGAGAGAAGCTTATGTAAATTTCCATTATTTTATTAATAAATTGTCTGAAGAGGCTGCGTTGGCTCAGGTCGTGGACTGTTTCCCTCTTTGAGGGTTTTAACCATGTCAAGAATACTCGTGTATTGATCTGTGATCTGTTTGTGAGAAGTGTCCTTTGGTGTTCTATCTGCGGAACTAACCCTGTAAATTCCTACATGATATAAGAGCTATTTAAGGGCCGCATCCATTGGTGATCCAAATCTGAAGCCGGTACAACTACATCCGACTGTCATTTCCTAGACCTATTGTTTCTGAATGCTTTCGGGCTGAGAGGACTGCTCTATTGTGTTAGGAGCATCTGTTCCAATGAGGAACCCCTTTTGTTTCATGTAAAAAGGTTTACGGTAGCCCTAACTACGTCATTTTTAAGATCTGGAGGCATACAATTTTTATTTACAGTTATAGGTATTAATCTCTTTATTTATTTCGGTTTATTTAGCTCTCTGTTTTTTATTAACAGATCTATAGCTTTCATTTATGCGTATGCTCTTTGTGTTGTGACTCTGTGTGATTTGGGAAAATCAGAAATAGAAAGGAAGGATTTTTATCATGCATATGCTCTTTTTTGTTGCGCCTTAGTGTGATCTCGGAAAATCAGAAATGTTGGGGAAAATATTTAGTTTCCAGCTAAAATTAATTTGAAGCCATAAGGTTTATTTTTTTTTGCATGTCCGTGTTGGGTTTTGTGGTTTTTGTTTTGTAGGAAAAAAATGAGCTTTTTCAAGTAAGCACGTACCCCAAAGCTTCAGTGACCAAAAAAAAAAAAAACAAAACACTGCCTTCCTTTTTCCCAAAAATTACTAACCTTTTAAACTAACTCACTTGATCCAAAGTTATTTTATGAGAATAGAGGTCTTGAGTCCAAGTCTTTCTTTTTGTTGAGTTACTTTTTCAAAAAACACATGTAACTTATGTTTTAAATTCACTTTATGTAAAAGTTTTCTCACCCATTATAAAAAGTGAGTCACTTATAATTCTAAAGTCTCTTTATCTTTTATTTAAGTTAGAGGGTAGCTCATAATGTACCATTGTAAAAGTGACTTTCACTTATTTATACGAGTGAGTCACATAAAATATATTTTTTAAAGTGAGCCAATTAGGTTAAGTTTGGAAAAGGGGGGCAGTGATTTTTTTTAATATAACAATATCATTCATTTCCGCACATTCTCACACTTCGTCGGCATCTTCAACAACTTTTCTTAAAAAATCCATAATTTTTTTATCCAGAAGCTGTTTTTTTTTAATCAGCCTAATTTTTTGAGATCTTTCCATTGGAACACTTAGCTTCAACATCTACAACTTCACTTTCTGTTAAAATGGAAAGTCCATGCCAAGTTATTCTTGACAACACCAACTACTTCCAATGGTGGTCCTACATTGTGGATTTACTTAGAAGTAAAGGTCTTTACAGTATAGCCTTAGGCCAAGAAACCAAACCTCAAGATGAAGATAAGGCAACCAAATGGGAAAATAAGCAAGATCAAGCATGTGGGTTGATAGGGATTTCTATTTCTCCAGGGCTTAGATTCCATATCACAGAACTTGATACTCCTAATGAAGCAATGAAACATCTCACTAAATTTTTTGGAATTAAAAATGAAGTTAGACCCCATCAACTTAAAAATGAGTTGCTTACATTGGACCCCAGTAATTTTTCTTCCGTTGAATATTTTTTGTCCAAGTTGAAGATCGTTAGACTTCTCTTGGAAGGTGTTAAGTTTAAGAAAGAAGATGGTAGACTTATCTATTCTATTCTTACTAAGTTGGGACCATCCTACTCTATGTTTGTTTCCACCTTCCATTCTACTAGAGAAGCCTTTATTTCTCAAGGACAAGACTACAAATACCCCTCTTTTGATGCCTTTTGTGATTCTTTAATAAGAGAACAAGAAAATCCCTTATATCTTGGTCTTCTTAATCTTGTAAACTCTTCTAAGAAAGCCTTAGTGTCCCACTAGCAACCAAATTCAAAGAATCCTAAGAATAAGTATCCTAAAAAGAATGATCCTAAACCAAAAAAGGGTTCTAAGCAATTTTAGTCTCAAAATGAAAAATCATTTCAACAAAATGATAAGGAAAATAAAAACAAAGGGAAGAAGATGGATAGTCATTGCCACTTTTGTAATCGACATGACCACTTAGAATCCAAATTCTTTAAGAAGATGGACGCCTTGGAAGCAACAATGAAGAAGCATAAAATCCATTTGGAGCACTCTTCAACTTCAACTTCATCTTCAGGAATAGCACTTTCTACATGTGGTTGTCAAGAATCTTGGTTTGGTTATGCACTAAATGTATCTTCTTCTTCTCATTCTCATGAGTGGCTCATTCATTCTGGAGCTTCTTATCACATGGCCAAAAAAAGAGCCATTTTTTCTTCTTTAAATGATTGTAACACTAAAAATATATATGTTGGTGATGATAGATCTCTTAGTGTTGTAGGGATTGGAACTGTTCATCAAGACAATGGTCAATTTAATGATGTATTGTGTGTTCCAACCTTATCCTGAAACCTTCTATCTATAAATCAGATAACTCATTTAGGTAAAGGTAAAATTGTTGAATTTTCACCTCACGATGTTGTAATTAAGGACCTAAGAGATCCTAAACAAATTTTAGCTACTAGAATTGCTGATGATTCTACAAGGTTGTATAAGTTTAACAACTTTGGGTCATCAAATCTTCCCTCAGTATTTGTTGCTCATAATGATGAAGTGAGCAAGCTTTGGCATGAGCGATTTGGTCACTTAAACTATCACTCCCTTTAGAATCCATGTAAAGAAAATATGGTGACAGGTCTTCCAATGGTGTCTTCCAGAGATGGTGTTTTTTCTGGATGTGTACTCGGAAAACATCATTGGGATAGTTTTGAAAAACGTGCCTCTTGGCACACCTCAGCCCCTTTACATCTTGTGCATAGTGATTTATGTGGTCCACTTCTAGTTGTTTCATTCTCTGGCTACAAGTATTTTTTAACTTTCATTGATGATTTCTCCAGACGCACATGGGTATACTTCTTAAAACTCAAGAGTGAAGAATTTAACATGTTCTTGGCCTTTAAGGCCTTTTTTAAAAAATAATCTAGACATCAAGTTCTTAAGCTAAGATCTGATAATGGCGGAGAATATGTTAACAACAAATTCATGAACTTTTGCACTGAGAATGGAATTCAAATGCAACATATTGTTCCATATACTCCACAACAAAATGGTGTAGCTAAAAGAAAGAATCACACCTTAAAGGAAATGGCTAAATATATGCTTCAATCTAAAAAACTTAGTCTTAATTTTTAGGAAGAAGTAATTAATTGTGCAAATTACATAGTAAATCGCACTCCTACTAAGTTTTTAAAGAATATCACTCTAGAAGAAGCATGGAGCTCAATTAGACTAGATGTAAGTCACTTTCTTGCTTTTGGAAGTGAAGCATGGCCCCATATTCTAGATGAAAAACATAAAGCTTTAGAACCTAAGAGTGAAAAATGTATTTTTGTTGGATATTTTGAAGATGTCAAAGGATATAGACTTATTCCACTTAAGTCCAAATATGTTATCATTAGAAGATTTGTAAATTTTGCTAAAAATATATCGGCCTACAAGCCTAGTTCAGCAAATGTCCACCTCTCTCTATCCCTTCTACTTCTGAAAATATTTCTTCTTTAGATGATGACAGCGAGGACGACAATCCTCCCCCACCTTCTCAAGATCCTCCTTTAGCTCCTCAGCTTCCAAAATGGGTCTGTGCTACTCGGGATGCAGTAGGTGCTCTTGTCAGTGATCCTACAGATCAACGACGTACACATTCTCAGTTTTGATAGAGCCTCTTCTTTACTGGTTCAAGCTTCAGCGAATTATGATCCGGACACCTTTGCAGAAGCTTCAAGCCATCTATATTGGGATGAAGCTATGAATGAAGAATATCATTCATTATTGGCAAATGATACATGGGATCTTGACCCTCTTCCAAAGGGATGAAAACTTGTTAGATGCAAATGGGTTTACAGACCCAAGTATGGACCATATGGAAAAGATGATAAACATAAAGCTCATATTGTTGCTAAGGGTTTTTCACAAGTTGAAGGCATTGACTATACTGAAACCTTCTCCCCTGTTGCCAAAATGAACTCTATTCGCCTTGTTCTTTCCCTTGCTACCTCTTTCAAATGGGAAGTCCATCACATCGATGTTAAATCTGTCTTCTTGCAAAGGGACTTGCATGAAGAAATCTATATGAAACAACCTACTGGATTTATACAAATAGACTCCAGCCTTGTATGTCAGCTTAAGAAATCCCTTTATGGTCTCAAGCAAACCCATCGAGCTTGGTATGCCAAAATGGATGGCTTTCTTTTAGAAACTAGCTTTTCTAGTTGTCATTCTGGCTACTCTCTACACCAAGAAAGTGGGCAAGTCTCCTATCATTCTTGTTCTTTATGTTGATGATCTTATCCTTAATGGTAGTGATCCCAACCTTATAAGCCATGTGAAGTCCAGCCTTAAAAAGAAGTTTGAAATGACAGACTTGGGACACTTGCATTATTTTCTTAGTCTTCAAGTCTTGTAATCCAAGGAAGGTATTTCCCTTTCCCAGTCCAAGTATGCCTATGATCTTCTACACCATTTTCACATGGAAAATTGTAAGCCATCCCCTTCTCCCTTTCAATTTGGAGCCAAACTTTCAGTCACTTGTACTTCCCCTGAAGTTGATGCTACCTTATACTGTCAACTTATAGAAAAAATTTTGTATTTGACCCATATTCGTCCTGACCTTTCCTTTGCTATTGGCCTTATTTCTCGGTTTATGAAAAACCCACATGAAAGTCATTGGAAAGTAGCTAAAATAATACTTCATTATGTTCAAGGTACATTTCAGTTTGGGATTCATTACGGTGTAGAAGCATCTCCTTTATTGGTTGGTTTCACTAATTTCGATTGGGCTGGTGACCCTGATGATTAGAAGTCTACTGCAGGTTATGTGTTCACTCTTCGTTCAGGACCTATTACATGGGCTTGCAAGAAACAAAGTGTCATTTCTCTTTCTTCAGTAGAAGTAGAGTATTGTGGTGCCGTAGAAGCTAGTAAGGAAGCCCTGTGGCTTCGTCAGATCCTGTTAGAGTTTGGCTTTCAGCAACAACATCCTACTACACTTTGGTGTGACAATCAAAGTGCCATTTAACTATGTAATGATCTAATGTCTCCTTCCTTCTCCTATTGTGTCATATTTGTACATCCTTCAATCCTATCCCAAGTTTTTCTTAAGGGGGGATGTTAGGATATTCCGACACATAGGAAATAGTTAACTATAACTTGGTCTAGTGTAGAGTTAGGTAAAGTGTTTTTATTTACTATGTAATTGTGTAACTTACAATCCGACAGTCACCATATGTTCTAGACATGAAGTGATCCGATGGTTCATTCTCTCCTAGGTGTTACTGACACTTGATCTGTGGCTTGACACTCGATTGGTTCATGATCTCTATTTAAAGAGCATGGAGGGTCATTTGTAGGGTAACCGTTCTTGAGAGAAGCTTATGTAAATTTCCATTTTTTTATTAATAAATTAACTAAAGAGGTCACGTTGGCTCAGGCCATGGATTGTTTCCCTCTTTGAGGGTTTTAACCACATCAAGAATATTGGTGTATTGATCTATGATCTATTTGTGAGCAGTGTCCTTTTTTGTTCTATCTCAGGAACTGACCCTGTAAATTCCTACTGTCAGTTGAACCAGACATAAACATAATCAAACATACCTCAGTCAAGTTCAGGGGAGGTTATCTCGTCTATAGAATAAGTCTATATTAGCACAATACATGTATATATACATAATCACATCAATACGTCAATATCATGCATGACAACATCAAATGGATACAATGATCTCATGCACGACAATCATAATCATAGCCATGCATACATAAGAAACATACAAACATTGACATGCATAAGGAACACATATATAACCCACATGTATGTCTGACAAACACATCCCGACAACAACATCATCAACTTTTTCATGAAAACACAACTATAACAATGCCCACCACCATGCATACATAGAAAGCACACACATAACCTACATGCATGCATTATAAACACATTTCGCCCATCTAGATCAAGCTTTGAACGTGGGAGCTCTGATACCACTCTGTAATGCCCTCCTTCTACACTTACCCAAGTTCACTGGTCCACCAGGGTAAATATGTGACGAAGAGCTACTATGGTATGACTCGACCTCCTAGCTATAGTTGAGGAAGTGGAATTGACAGAATAAAACTTTACTCACCTTCCACAAGAGCTACATGACCCCTAGGAACCAAACAACCCCTCTAGTTGCCTAAGCACTGAGCTAACTTTCTTTTTCAAGGACCTCGGCTCTCATTCGCTTGCATAACAAGGTAATACAATGACAATAAGCTTTCAGTCACATGGATAATCCTCCCTCCGAGCAGATGTAAACTAAATTACTCAATTCTATGTCTATGACCCCGAGATCTGAGCCACTATTTCAGGGCTAGGATCCTTACATCTACCAAGAACTTGATAAACTTTCCATAATGATGAATAACACTACCAAAAGTTCATTAACATAGAACTTAAACAATAACTTGACCTAACTAGGCCTAACCATGATAAGCATTTTGTCAAACACATTGTAAACATACAACCTACACCTCATAAATGCATATTTGAACATAAGGGTCTGATACTTATCTATGATCAATAAGAAGGTCTAATGCCCTCTTATAATATCCACCAAGACATCTATTATGTCATGCATTCGATAACCATTCATCTACTAATCAAAATATATTAACAGTGACAACTAGAATATGTCATAAAACCATGCTTATGAACAACATATAAACAAAATAATAATAACGATAGAACAACCATCAAAGCCACATAATAACCAATATAAATAATCATGAAATATAAGAGGAAAATATCTCTTACTAACATATGCAAATCCAGCCAAGTCAGAGACTTCCATGTACCACCAAATCATAGATTGGGCTCAACCAAAATCTCTATTTCAGCCAATCACTCCCATGCCATATTCCAAGTATGAATGTGGGATCTCATAGAATAAGCAAAACAAAACCAAACCAGGGCTTCCAGAGTCCAAACCGCCTCAGCCCTCAACCAATGATTCCACCACACAGTTGAACATCACAAACCATCAACAGATTGGTCTCTACCCAAGTTGTCCAAGGCTCCAGAGCGTTTGTTCCAACCCAACTGTAGGACTAGTAAGTCAACCCACAACAACCGCAAGGCTCTAGAGCTTTTTCCCAACCAAGGCTCCAAGACTAGTAACTCACCCCACTATAGGCTCCATAGAATTTGTACAACTAATGCTTCCAAGACCAGTAACTCAACCCAAGGTGTTTCAGGACTCCGTAGTCTTTGTCCAACCAAGGCTTCCATGACTAGTAACTTTTTAAGTATCTTTGTTAACTAATTTATTTTAATATTAATTAATATGGAGTATAATAAAATATTTTAGTTATCCGACAAAAACAAAAATCATGATATGAATAAACCCTTCCCATTTAAATAGAAAATTTACTTTCCTTAGTACAAGTTCAAAATATAGGAATTATGCCTATGAAACATGAAAATAATGAAATAGATAAAGAAAGAAAATAAGGGGTTGACAGCTAAAAAGGTTCCTACTAAGAGTAATAAACTAGAGACGTATGAGTTGAGAAAGATGTTTAATTCGTTCAGTTCTTAATAGAAAATTTATATGCTGCTTTAAAAAATAATAATCATAAAAATAATTCAATGTAAATTATAACTAATGCATTTTTAATATATAAATAAGTATTCTTTCAAATTTAAAATTAGTATCTGTATTTAAAAATATATTCAGTAATGAAAGACATTTAATGTGCATAATGTGTTCTATAATTAAAATATTTCAATGTCTCTTGAAGTAAAGTATTTTAAAAAATACTATTGCTATATATTATGGATTAGTCTTACTATTTATTACATTTGGTTACCTATAAGTTGTCATTTTATGTTAAAAGATAATAAAATTTGTTGAAATTAATAATTAAAACAATATAATCTACACAATCCCAAGAACTAAAAATACTCTCAGACATAAATATATATGTTATATATATATGAAGCCATATATATAATAATATATATATATATATATATATAATATATATAATATATATTATATATGATCCAAAATTAGAAAAGGACTAAATGTGTTCTGTGAGTTAATCTTTTTATACTAAATTTAGGCATTTTCAGAATATTTAATATGTTGTGCTAATTGAAACTAAATCTATATTAATTTATTATTTTACGTAATCGAAAGACATTTAATAAAAATGTAAACTTCTAAACAATATCATTTGATACTTGCGGTGATATATATATATATTTATATATATATATATATATTATAATTATATATATATATATATATATAAAGAGTGTTCATCTCGTATGTACACTGGCCAATGTTCATAGTCCTACACAGATTAAATATGATCCTTCTAATGGATATGTTTATTTCATCCTTCACAAGGGGTTTGGTCAAAGGACGAACACCGTGAGAACTTATGAAAGAAGCTTCAATGTGCCAGACACTTCGTTATCATGCCTTGTCCGTATGAAATTACATTTTAAATTTAAAGTAATGGCAGTGTCGCAATCCCTCAACATAAAATTGTGTTTTGTTAGACATTTTTATGTCACACTTTTGCAGGGTTTTGGTCTAATGTACAAACTGTGACAATTTATGAAATATATTCGTTTTGTAGTGTCACTCCATTTTCACAAAGAAGGATAGATATTGAGGCAAAGGAATGGTTGAGGGTCAAAAGTGTGGAGGTTTTTCGTTACACCAAAACCCGTAGGTGTTGCTAAACATTCCAAACCAGTAACTAGGATCCCTACTGTCATGCCCCTACACCTGCGGTAGTCTTTCAACCGCTTATAGCAAGGTGCGGCACTACTAATCATTTTCTTTTCACTAATGCTTACGATTTTAGACTATGCCTAACATTCCATACTTAGTTTTATTTTCGTTACCAAGTATTATTTATTTTATCCTTTATACAAGTGAAAGCTCATAACATTCACATAAACAGTATTATACAATAGAAATGCGCAATAGTATAAAGGGAGGGGCAACTCCCTGCAATATGAGTCTGCCCGATATCAATATATATATAATT
>APFE031355308.1:0-10474 GCA_000404065.3 Pinus taeda | reverse complement strand
CAATATGCCCTGGATTTTTGCAGGAGATTTCAATATGATAAGATCTCTCTTAGAGAAAAAAGGTGGTATTAGACAGCTAGGAAGAGACTCCTTGGCCTTCCAAAATTTTATAATGAACATGGGGCTAGTGGACACTGAAACAATAAATGGAACCTTCACCTGAAACAACAAGAGGGGAGGGGCTTCTCAAATTGCCTCCAAACTTGATAGATTTATTATTTCAGAGGACCTCCTTCTCACAGGCCCAGCAATGACAGCTTCTATTCTACCCTTTGGAGGATCGAATCACTAGCCTGTACAGCTGGAAGCCACCATTATGGGCACACCTAGAAACAAACCTTTCAGGTTTGAAAATTCCTGGCTATCTCACCCTGAATTCACCAGTAATATTGAAAAATGGTGGAGAGAAGATTTGAACATTCAAGGCACTAAAATGTTCATGCTCCATTAGAGACTCAAATACATCAAATCCAAACTTAAAGAATGGAACAAAAAGGAATTTGGGGATATCTTCAAAGCCAAAAAAGAAGTTGAGCAGAAGCTCCAGGAGATCAATCAGATAAACATCACAGATGGATTTACTGAGGAGCGGCTAAAGCTTATTGACTCTTTGCAGGAAGAACGGGAAGAGTGATGCTTGCAAGAGGAATTTTCTGGTGGCAGAAATCAAGGATACAGTGGATTAGGGAGGGAGAAATGAATATAATTTTTTTTCATAAATCCACCATGGCTCACAGGGCACACAACATAATCACAAAGCTCAAAGATTCTCAAGGAAAAGAGCGTGTCTCTCACAATGATATGGAATCAATCCTTGTACAACACTTCCTCAGTATAGCAGAGGAACCTTTGGAGGACAGATCTAGGTTCATTGACCAATTCACTCAATATATCCCTCAGCTGGTCACTAGAGAAGATAACCACAATCTTAACAGGCCAGTGTCAGAAGAGGAGGTCAGTGGAGTGATCAATGAAATGCAAAATGGAAAAGCCCCAGGCTCGGATGGGTTAAATGTAGACGTTTTCAAAGCTTGCTGGGAAATAATCAAATAGGATATCCTTGAGGTTGTGGAAGACTCAAGAAAATATAAAAATGTTCTGAAGGTTCTTAATGCTTCCTTCATAACTCTGATCCCAAAACAGGAAAATTCCATGACTCCGGATGGTTTCAAACCCATATCCTTATGTAATGTGGTGTACAAAATCATTTCCAAAGTGATAGCCAATAGACTCAAGCCCCTTCTACCATCTCTCATCTCGGAGTAGAAAATGGGCTATGTGGAAGGAAGACAAATCCTCAACAACATCATCCAAGCACATGAGGTGGTACACTCTCTCAAAAGCAACAAACAATCTGGTATGATCATACAGTTGGACCTAGCGAAAGCCTATTACAAGCTAAGTTGGTCTTATATAAGAGCAATTCTAAGGGCCTATGGCTTCGACTAAAATTGGATAAGATGGGTTATGGCACTCGTCACTACGACTAGTTTTTATATACTGCTCAATGGAGCTCCATCAAGAACCTTCACACCATCCAGAGGTCTCAAACAGGGAGATCCACTCTCACCTTTCCTCTTTGTTCTCATGATGGAAGGGCTAGGTAGAGCATTCAAAGTGGCAAATGCTGAAGGACGAATCCAGGTATCAAACTCACCTTAAATGGAGGGGCAAACACCCATCAACAATTTGTGGATGATATTATACTACAGGGCATTCCCACAGTCAAGGAAGCTAGAGAGATCAAACACATCTTGAATGAATTTTCTATGGTAGCAAGCATAGAGGTAAGCCTCAGCAAATCCAAAGTTTTTTCTTTAACACCAACATTGCTATTCAGAGAAATATTACCAGAATTTTTGGGTTTCAAAGGGAACAACTACCTTCCAAGTATCTAAGCATACCTCTTACTATTAAACCTTTGAGCAAGAGCGTGTGGGAGCCAATAATTAACAAACCTCAGGACAAGGTCAGAAAATGGACACACGGGTCACCAAATTTGGCAGGGTGCCTTGTGCTCACACAAGCGGTCTTGCAGGCAATTCCCATTTTCATGTTCTTAGCTCTTCCTGCTCCTAAAGGCATTAAGCAACAGATTAGGAGTATACAAAGGGATTTTCTATGGGGTAGAGGTGAAGAGAAAAAGAAGTGGGCTTTAGTAGCCTCAGACAAGATTTGCAAGCCCAAAATCCGTGGTGGCTTGGGGCTTCATGACCCTGAAACCCTCAGTAGAGTTTCGAGAGCCAAACTTTGGTGGATATGGATTAAGGAATCGAAAGCTCCCTGGGCTAAGCTTTGGAAACAAAAATATTCCAAGTATTGGCATGAGAAGGATCACATTGGAATGTCAGGGCAAATCAGGGGCTCCCATATTTGGAATCTGGCCTGGGAGAATAAAAGTATTGTTTAGCAACATAGCTTCTAGGAAATTTGAGCAGGGAACCTAGCAAGATTTTGGGAGGACAACTGGCAACAAGAACCCAACCTATATAAGGAAGAATTAGCAACTCTCAAGAGAGACACATATAACAAAGGGTTGATTATGGTTAAAGACTTCTGGGACCAGGATAGGAATATTGGAAAATGGAGGAATTGGAAGGATCTAGGCCATAGTGATGAGAGTCCTTTGAAGGTCCTGGCAAGAACCCTCACCCAGGAGCTAGAGCATAGAAGGATTTTGGTATCCTCCTTACCTGACCAATTAAGATGGGGAAAGAACACCGAAGGCGACTTTAACCTCAAAGAAGCTATATAGGAAGTAACAGGGTTTAACTATCTGAATCTTGATCAAGTTTGGAAGAAACTATGGCAAAGCCCCCACTGGATGAAAATAAAGTTATTCATCTGGCTAGTGTATCAAAGGAAAATCTTAACTTGGGAGAATCTAAAAAAAAAGGCTTTATTAGCCCCTCCCAATGTTACTTTTGTGGCTCTCAAGAGGAGATGATGGATCACCTCCTCAACCTCTGCCCTTTCAAATCAAACATATGGGACTGGGTGGCCTCAATCTTTAGGAAAACAGTCTAAGCATATCTAATACTTTGAAGAATTGGCAAGTAAACTTCTTAGGGAATGAAATTATTAATAAAGCCTGGATTTTGGTTCCAAGCTTTGTTATCTAGAATGTTTGGAAAGAGCGCAACAATCGGATCTTCAAAAACAGAGAAAGCAAACCCCAACACATAATTTTCCAAATTTTGAGGCAGCTCAAAGACAAAGTAAGAAGCCTTTTGAGGAATCTTCCTAAGGATCCTCCTCTGCCCCAAGAGGCGAGCATTATTCTGCATTTGGGTCTCCACTCCATAAACCCACAGGGCTTAATCAAGGGAGTAAGCCAAATTAATGCAAATATTAATATTTGGAAGCCTCCTCCTCATAGATTTCTAAAGGTTAACATAGATGAAGCTTCTAAAGGAAATCTAGGGTTAGCTGGCTTTGGAGGTGCTATAAGAGATGAAAAGGGTCAAATAAAGAAGATCTTCCATGGCCACTTGGGTAAGGCCACTAACAACATGGCAGAGCTCATGGCACTAGAACAATGCTTGGAAATTTTGTTAGATTCAAATTCGCATAATGTCATCATTGAAGCAGACTCGGAATTGATTATTAGAGTGGCCAAGAAAATATGTTATGGTACTTCTCCAGATAAAGTATCGAAGCATTGGAGACTTTTGCAATTCTTTCACTATATCCACTCCCACCTACAAACCTTAAAAACTATCAGCTTTCTCCATGTGAAGAGGAAAGCTAACATGTTAGCGGATCGCTTGGCGAACGAAGGAGTCACCAATATGGATAGGGATTCTTGGTATGATTGGGATCTAGTATCCGTAGGAAAACTGTTGGAGGACTGTCTCTGTCAGGCATACAAAGATATAGCGCTATGGATTCACAGGGAGGATTGAGATGGTTCAGGAGACAGGAGGGAGGACAGGGTACCCTAAACTGTCTGCCGTCTTTGGGTATGGGCCGCAATCCACAGCTCAGTATTCCTTCGGATGTGTGGCGAGAGGACCGACTATGGAAGTACCACAGGTTTGGTCGTCCATGGAACAAAACATTATGTGGAATTTTTGACGATGTTTTGGGTTTGACAATGATTTTGGGAGGACGGCACAAGAACTGTCCGATGCACGAGATCAATGGCTACCGCTTGGTGAAAGAGCACGGTAGTTATTCCATGAGGCATTGTTTTCTAAAACCATAAGAGGTTTATCGGGCGGGGTCTAAGTGGTATCTGGTTTTTTGGAGGAAGGCTCCAATTCCACTCTTCGTGCGACATGTAGCAAGGAGAGGTGAGAGAATACTGCTCTCATCGGGTGGTTATCCCTCGTGCGACTTGTCCACTCGATATCTCCGTAGACCGTTGGATCCTCGTCGGGAGATCAATGGTGTAGGTTTGATCGTGCAAGTTAGCTTGGGGGCTCGGACCCGAAAATTTGTTAGAGGGTTGGAATAAAGTTTACGTCGGGTCCGTAAGAAAGGTTTAAGTGTGGGTTGATGTGGGCCCGTAATCCGTGTGTATACATTGGATCCTGGTAGGTCAGATTAGACGGTTTGCGACTCTACAAGCTTACTGGAGTTTCTAGTTGGTCTTTTTTGGCAGTCTGGTGGACCCTCACTTGTGACATTTTTTTGAGGGCTTGGGTTCTTTCGGTGCTAGACAACATGACTAGATGGTCTACTGCTTGCCTTTTTTCCAGAGTAAATGAATGCAACTCCCCGGTTTTCATGTTAGGGCTTCGCATGGTTTTGGATGCATGGTTCGGTACTTTGTCTGCACAGCTGCCTGTTGAACTCTCACAGAGCTGGTGCAACTACTTGTAAATTATGTATTATTGACTAGATTAATAGAAGGTCCTACTCTTACCTGATCAAAAAAAAATATCTGAAACTACTTTCAATCCAATTACAAATTAATTGCTAAAAACCAAAAAGTATTTAAATAATTTCAGGTAGTTTTTTAAGTATTTAAATCAAGTGGTTTTTTTTTCTTGTATGATATATAAGTGTTTTTTATAGATTAAAAAATAAATTATAAATATATTTTTATTTAAATAAAAAAACAACGTAGATTTATCTTACTTTTTATATTACCTAGTGCATAGAGGAATCAAACTTGTCAAGATGCAAACCACATTTTGAGTACAAAATTAAAAAAAAAAAAATTACACCTTGAGAGGTTTGATTCCTTTTGGATCTATGTTGACTCTTGGTAATATTATTTATGTTGATTCTGAAATATAATGGTTATGAATATGAATCATTATTTTAATTTATAAGTGGTTTTTTCATAGGAAAAATTGTTTGTAATTTCATTAATACCAGGATCAAGATGCAAACTTCTTTTTGAGCATAAAACTTCTTTCAAGATGCAAACCCCTTTTTGAGCACAACACTTAAGGAAAGGTTTTCACCTTCAAAGATTTGATTCATTTTGGCTCTTGGTAGATCTAGAGTTAAGATGGATCTATGCTGGTTTTGAGCAATACACTAATAAAATGTTTTGATTGTAAGTTTTTTTTCTTAGAGTAAAAAAAAGTTGGCTTTGTAAATTATATAGTATAAAACCAATACATCTAGTCCAAATTGGATTTGGCATCATGTAATTCCATATGCCTCCCTCTGAATATAAAAAAAATCCAGCGTGTAACCCCACTTGGCCATAATCCACATATGTGCCACATATAAAACATATAACATAAATAAAACAAAATTAATGAGTCCATCATCAGTCCAAAACAACAAGATAAAGAAATGTCCAAACATATGGAAGGAAAAACAAAATAAGGAAACCATCATTGCAAAAACATATATATATATAAGTGAAGTCGTCGAAGGTCCCCATCAGGGGAAGGGAAGAAAGTCTGCATCATAGGAAAAACCCCCCATCTCCAGCGCAATATGTAGACCATCTTGTGGAGCAAAGATACCAAGCTTGAACATAAAATTAGCAACGGAATTGTGTTCCCTGTGAATTGTGTTCCCGAGATAAGTTCAGGCAGTGTATCTTTATTTCATATTCGTCAAGTTGCATTCAATGAGAACATTTGACATATCTTTATTTCGTATTCGCCAGGTTGGATTAAATGAGAATAATCGGCATATCTTTATTTCATATTTCTTCTGGTTGGATTTATTTCATATTCCATTAAATCCCATGCTATAGGATATTTAAGACCCTTATTTATGCACTCTGACACAGTACCGTGACATAAGACCATCATCATATGTTTGTAGTGGAAACTAACAAATCAGATCTACATATCTACATATCCGTATAACAATAGAGAGAAACCCAGATCTACCTAATCACTGAAGTCAACTAAAGCTAGGATGTCAAACCCTAGATCTGAACTTGGGTCACTCTCATCCAAACTATCTGTGTGCGACCAAAACTCCCAGGCCGCTCTCTCAAATACTGTAGAAATTCTCAATGTAGATTAACCTGATTATGCAATATAACTAAAGCAAAATACTTAATCTACTTCTACAATCAAACTTGCGAAAGCTTAATCGATTTGAGCAAGATCAAACAGAACACATATAACAGAGAAGAAGAATCAATACACATGAAACACAGAAGAATACTATGGGGAAAGCCTCACCTAAAAGCCCCGCTATCATTATTATCATACAAGGTGGAAATACATCAAGATTACATAAAGCTTTAGCTCTCACAGCTAGCCAGCTCTCAGTATAATCCTCCTGGATGCTCACAGGGTAACAAGGCTTCTCACAAACCTTCTCCTCCGCCCTTCAAGCATCCAATTTCCTTGCGCAGTTTCTCCTAGGTGATCCTGTTGTTACCAAGTGTAACACTGATCTCACCCCTTGTAAAACTGCGCAATCCTCAAGGAACCTTGTTCCTTCTGCATGGATGATTTTCCTTTATAGGAAAATTCCTCCAACTGATAGTACAATGTCCTTGTATTTAATCTCAACTAGGTCTTTGTTTGAACTGGCATGCATGAGTTATTTACGAGAGAATCCTTAGTTATCTGGAGTACACTAGTTTCATCCAAGCATGCATTAACTGACTGAACTCACAATTAGTTCCACAAACTGTTTGCAACTAATTTAACCGGACTTAACTCAATTAACTGAGCTAACTAATTACAACTCAAATACAACTCATCCTTATCTCCTTAATTAAGGGATAATCTCCTTAACTCAAGGGATAATTGTTGCATGACTTCACAAAGACTTCTAGCTTGAATTTCTCCAACTAATTAACTCAAGATGAATTAATTAATTATTTTTCAAGCAGTTGGTGATACTAAATTTGAATTTTAATTCTCAATTTTAATTCAAAGACAAATCAAAATTGGAATATTCTGAATGCTATTTTTAGCATTTCTTGTTGCTATTTTCAACAAATACTATATGAAAGTAACTGTGACTACAAAGTCACTCTCAAGACGCCTTCATGTGTGTGACTGTGGCATAATACTGCTAAAACCTAGAGTCACTTCCTTACTGTTGCTGTGTGAGTGACCCTAATGTCCTGGTTGCTCCCAAGACTACTCTGTGCGAGCGACCGGGGATCAGAACCTTCTGGTCTGCCTCTAAACCTAGATTTTCTCCCAAAAGCCTACGTGCTAGCGTCCAAGGGTATATATTCACTCTCATAGACTTATGTTCCAGCGACCAGGGACCGGAATGCCATGTTTTGTGTAAGCCACCAAGATCTAGAAGATCCTAACTAAGAGAGAACCTTTTGCCTATGATTTCAAACCCTTGAGCGAACTCCTACTATCGACCTTGTTCAAACCAAGAGAAAAGAGGAGAATATGTGTCCAAATTATCTTGAGGTGTCTTCTATTTATATGCTTTCCTAAGGGTTCACTTGGGGTTAATACTGGCCTAGGCAGTGACTCATGTGGTCTAGGCTGACCCATTCCATAATACATGTATGAATAAAATAATTCATAACTCAACTTACGGTTAACCAAATTGGGTGACCTTTAGGTCGATTTCGGTACTCTCAAAAAGAGGATTCTAATGAAATCATTATATCAGTGATTTGAGCTGTCCAAGGTGGAATTTTACCGCAGTTGCAAAAGTTAACACATCCTTTGGAGGATCTCGTGCTAGTAAGGCCGAATGCTCAAATCCCTTATATGAGCACTTGAAACATATTGACACTCCACAAATCATATCTACCCCACCTTGTGTCACCTTATGATTTGTTCAATTGTAGGTGTGTCAAGGTTCTTCTACTACGAAGGGAAACTAAGGAGTTGTTTGGATTTAACAACTTGGTAGATATTATGTTGATGCCACTTATTCTAACTTGGAGGAACGAGCATACTAGTATAGATGTGGTTGCTAATCGATTAGATCATTCCTTGATCCATGAAAACCTGATTAAGTTGTTTGGTTCTTTTTTGTTCCTAGGTTGCTCCATAGAGGCTTTTTTATCATGAACCAATTTTTCATTAATGGTGTGTGGTTAGTGATGGGAAAGGAATTCCTTAAAAATTAAATCACATGGCTTGAAGATAAGGATTTTAAGAGTATGGTTCAGTCCATGTGTGGGCAAAGCACGAGCGAAGTATATCAATTTTCAAGGGGTCTTTCGGATGAATGTCATAAGTCGGAAGTTAATTGGATTAAAGAAGATGGGGAGACAATGGATAAGGGAAAAAAAGATATTATGTATTATGTATTAATGAATTAATTGAGATCGATAAAACTTTTGGATATGTTTGTTTTATCTTCTTTGGGTTTCTTCTCTACTACTAAGAAGGAACTGGATTTAGCTCTTGAGAGGCATAAGAGGATGATCCTAAAATATCAAGAGGAATGGAGGTTAAAAAGTTGTGTCATCTAGATTTATGGGTGATAAAAATACAAAAAATATTCACTCTGCTACCAATCAAAGGAGGGAAAATACAATTTCAGAGCTCAAGGATGTCAATGGTAGCAATGTTTTTTCGCAAAAGGATCTTCAAAATGAGGTTGTTCGAATTTTTGGAAATCTTCACTGGGCCAAAGAAGTGGTGGATATGGATAATCAATTAGAGATCATTCATACTTACCCTTAAATGTTCAACATGGAAGATAATGAGAATATTGGAAGGTCGATCACATTTGATGAGATGGTGTCTGCGTTAAAGTCTTTTGCTAGGGACAAAAGTCCTAGTCCGAATAGTTGGCCGGTGGAATTATTCCTCCATTTCATGGATATCGTGGGACATGATCTGCTCTTATTAGATGAGGAATCGAGGACATCCTATTTCATTTATAGTGCGGTAAATTCTACATTTATTGCTTTGATTTCTAAAGGCTCAAATGCTTCTTCTTTCATGGATTGTAGGCCCATTTCTCATTGCAACTCAGTGTATAAAAGATCATAGGAAATAGGTTAAAAGACTATCAGTCTAATTTTATCGAGTTTGAGTAATTTGGGTTCTTTAAACAACAACAAATTCAGGATGCGGTGGCTATTACACAAGAATGTTTGCATTCCATTGAGATTAAAAAGAATGATGTTTGTTTATTGAAACTTGACTTGGTCAAGGCATATGATTGTGTTGGTTGGGATTTTTTATGTATGGTTCTACATAAGATAAGCCTTCATATGAGGAACATTGATTGGATAATGGCATACATATCGTCTGTTAATTTCGTTGTTTTTATTAATCGAGTGCCTTCTTGCTTTTTTAAGGCCTCTAGAGGGTTAAGAAAGTGTAGTTCTCTTCCCCCTCTATTATTTTTGTTTGTCATAAATGGCATCAATAGAATGATATATGTGGCTCACTCATGTGGGTCTTTCTCGGGTGTGAGGATTACAAAAAATCTTTCTATCGCTCATCTAATCTCTATGGATGATGTCCTCCTTCTTGAGAAAGTTTCTATTATTGGATGGAATTCCATGCACCAAATTATAATCTCCTTTGGTAACGGTACAAGTCTTTATATGAGAAAATCTAAATCTTTGTCAATTGCTTCATCCTTGGAAGAGGCAGATGTTTTAGAAATTGCTAGCCTTTTGGCTATGTAAAAGGCTTCAATGGACCGAGGATTTAAGTATCTTGGTCTCATTATGAAAGCAAATAACTATAGCATAAAGGATTGGTGTTAATTGATAGGTAAATTTGAACATAGATTGCTATCATGAGCCCATAAATAGTTAGCTATGGGTGGTAGGTTGGTTCTCGTACATATAATCTTACATAACATACATCTTAAAAGTTAACACAGATGTATATGTCTTAAGAGAAATCTCTACCGCACATGCTAAAAAAATCAGTTCTTAATATGTATGCTAATATTCCTCTTAAAAAGTATGCTAATATACGAACTCTTAAAATGCTAATATTTGAGTTGATTTCTTAAGATACATCTTAAGAAAGTATCTGCCAAAATTAAATTTATTAAAGGTGAACACTTATTTAATAAGATATATGTTTCCATTGTAAGACATTAGATAAAACAAAATCTTTAACCCAATATATTTTGCAAAATA